>JAMKCF010000384.1:0-25896 GCA_023634235.1 Pisaster brevispinus | reverse complement strand
AACTGGTTTCTCAGTAGTTACAACTGGAGCATCAGTAGCAACAGCAGGTTTGTCAGTTGTAACAACTGGAGCATCAGTGACAAGAGCTTGCATTATGGTAGTTACAACTGGAGCATCAGTAACAACAGCAGGTTTCTCAGTTGTTACAACTGGAGCATCAGTGACAGCAACTGGTTTCTCGGTAGTAACAACTGGAGCATCAGTTACAACAGCAGGTTTCTCGGTTGTTACAACTGGAGCATCAGTTGCAACAGCAGGTTTCTCGGTAGTTACAACTGGAGCATCAGTGACAGCAACTGGTTTCTCGGTAGTTACAACTGGAGCATCAGTAGCTACACCAGGTTTCTCGGTTGTTCCAACTAGAGCATCAGTGAGAACAGTTGGCTTTTGGGTTGTTACAATTGGAGCATCAGTAACAACACCAGGTTTCTCAGTTGTTACAACTGGAGCATCAGTGACAACAGCTGGCTTTTCGGTTGATACAACTGGAGCATCAGTGACAGTGACAACAGCTGGAGCATCAGTGACAGCAACTGGTTTCTTGGTAGTTACAACTGGAGCATCAGTAGCAACACCAGGTTTCTCGGTTGTTCCAACTAGAGCATCAGTGACAACAGTTGGATTTTGGGTTGTTACAACTGGAGCATCAGTAACAACAGCAGGTTTCTCAGTTGTTACAACTTGAGCATCATCGACAGTGACAACAGCTGGCTTTTTAGTTGTTACAACTGGAGCATCAGAGGAAACAGCAGGTTTATCAGTTGTTACAACTGGAGCATCAGTTACAACAGCAGGTTTCTCAGTACTTACAACTGGAGCATTAGTGAAAACAGCTGGATTCTCGGTAGTTACAACTGGAGCATCAGTTACAACAGCTGGTTTCTCAGTTGTTACAACTGGAGCATCAGTGACAATAGCTTGCATTTTGGTAGTTACAACTGGAGCATCAGTAACAACAGCAGGTTTCTCAGTACTTACAACTGGAGCATCAGTGGAAACAGCTGGTTTCTCGGTAGTTACAACTGGAGCATCAGTTACAACAGCAGGTTTCTCGGTAGTTACAACTGGAGCATCAGTTACAACAGCAGGTTTCTCAGTTGTTACAACAGGAGCATCAGTGGCGACAGCTGGTTTCTCGGTAGTTACAACTGGAGCATCAGTGACAGCAACTGGTTTCTCGGTAGTTACAACTGGAGCATCAGTAGCAACAGCAGATTTGTCAGTTGTAACAACTGGAGCATCAGTGACAAGAGCTTGCATTTTGGTAGTTACAACTGGAGCATCAGTAACAACAGCAGGTTTCTCAGTTGTTACAACTGGAGCATCAGTGACAGCAACTGGTTTCTCGGTAGTAACAACTGGAGCATCAGTTACAACAGCAGGTTTCTCGGTTGTTACAACTGGAGCATCAGTAGCAACAGCAGGTTTCGCGGTAGTTACAACTGGAGCATCAGTGACAGCAACTGGTTTCTCGGTAGTTACAACTGGAGCATCAGTAGCTACACCAGGTTTCTCGGTTGTTCCAACTAGAGCATCAGTGAGAACAGTTGGCTTTTGGGTTGTTACAATTGGAGCATCAGTAACAACACCAGGTTTCTCAGTTGTTACAACTGGAGCATCAGTGACAACAGCTGGCTTTTCGGTTGATACAACTGGAGCATCAGTGACAGTGACAACAGCTGGAGCATCAGTGATAGCACTTGGTTTCTTGGTAGTTACAACTGGAGCATCAGTAGCAACACCAGGTTTCTCGGTTGTTCCAACTAGAGCATCAGTGAGAACAGTTGGATTTTGGGTTGTTACAACTGGAGCATCAGTAACAACAGCAGGTTTCTCAGTTGTTACAACTGGAGCATCAGTGACAGTGACAACAGCTGGCTTTTTAGTTGTTACAACTGGAGCATCAGTGGAAACAGCAGGTTTATCAGTTGTTACAACTGGAGCATCAGTTACAACAGCAGGTTTCTCAGTACTTACAACTGGAGCATCAGTGAAAACAGCTGGATTCTCGGTAGTTACAACTGGAGCATCAGTTACAACAGCAGGTTTCTCAGTACTTACATCTGGAGCATCAGTAGCAACATCTGGTTTCTCCGTAGTAACAACTGGAGCATCAGTGACAGCAAATGGTTTCTCGGTAGTTACAACAGGAGCATCAGTAGCAACAACAGGTTTCTCGGTTGTTACAACTGGAGCATCAGTGACAACAGCTGACTTTTCGGTTGTTACAAATGGAGCATCAGTGACAACAGCTGGCTTTTGGGTTGTTACAACTGGAGCATCAGTATGAAAAGCAGGTTTCACGGTAGTTAAAACTGGAGCATCAGTAGCAACATCAGGTTTCTTTGTTGTAACAAGTGGAGAATCAGTAGTAACAGCTGGTTCTTTGGTTGTTTTAACTGGAACATCAGTAGTACCAGCTGATTTCTCGGTTGTTACAACAGGAGCATCAGTGACAATAGCTGGTTTCTCGGTAGCTAAAATTGGAGCATCAGTTACAGCAACTGGTTTCTCGGTAGTTACAACTGGAGCATCAGTTGCAACAGCTGGTTTCTCTGTAGTTAAAACCGGACCAAGAGTTATATCAAGGGATTCTGTTTTCAATTTCAAACCCTGTGGTAAGTCAGTTGGTGCTGTCAGCTTCTCTGTCTGTAAATAAGGAACACTAGTGGCAACTACTGAAACCGTTTTAGCAGTTGTTACAACCGTAGCATCAGTAGCAACGGATGGTTCCTCAGTTGTTACGACTAGACTATCAGTAACAACAGCTGGTTTCTTGGTTGTAACAACTGGATCAACAGTGACAACAGCTGGTTTCACAGTTGTTAAAACTGGAGCATCAGAAGCAACACCTGGCTTTTCGGTTGTTACAACTGGAACATCAGTAACAACAGCAGGTTTCTCAGTTGTTACAACTGGAGCATCAGTAGCAACAGCAGGTTTATCAGTTGTTATAACTGAAGCATCAGTAGCAACAGTAGGTTTCTCAGTTGTTAAAACTGGAGCATCAGTGAGAACAGCTGGCTTTTCGGTTGTTACAACTGGAGCATCAGTGACAACAGCTGGCTTTTTAGTTGTTACAACTGGAGCATCAGTTACAACAGCAGGTTTCTCAGTTGTTACAACTGGAGCATCAGTGACAATAGCTGGTTTCTCGGTTGTTACAACTGGAGCATCAGTTACAACAGCAGGTTTCTGAGTTGTTACAACTGGAGCATCAGTAGCAACAGCTGGTTTCTCCGTAGTTACAACTGGAGCATCAGTGACAGCAACTGGTTTCTCGGTAGTTACAACTGGAGCATCAGTGACAGCAACTGGTTTCTCGGTAGTTACAACTGGAGCATCAGTAGCAACAGCAGGTTTGTCAGTTGTAACAACTGGAGCATCAGTGACAATAGCTTGCATTTTGGTAGTTACAACTGGAGCATCAGTAACAACAGCAGGTTTATCAGTTGTAACAACTGGAGCATCAGTGGAAACAGCTTGTTTCTCGGTAGTTACAACTGAAGCATCAGTTACAACAGCTGGTTTCTCGGTAGTTACAACTGGAGCATCAGTTACAACAGCAGGTTTCTCAGTACTTACAACTGGAGCATCAGTGGAAACAGCTGGTTTCTCGGTAGTTACAACTGGAGCATCAGTTACAACAGCTGGTTTCTCGGTAGTTACAACTGGAGCATCAGTTACAACAGCAGGTTTCTCAGTTGTTACAACAGGAGCATCAGTAGCAACAGCTGGTTTCTCGGTAGTTACAACTGGAGCATCAGTTACAACAGCAGGTTTCTCAGTTGTTACAACTGGAGCATCAGTAACAACAGCAGGTTTCTCGGTTGTTACAACAGGAGCATCAGTGACAACAGCTGGCTTTTCGGTTGTTACAACTGGAGCATCAGTGACAGTGACAACAGCTGGCTTTTTAGTTGTTGCAACTGGAGCATCAGTGGAAACAGCAGGTTTATCAGTTGTTACAACTGGAGCATCAGTGACAATAGCTGGTTTCTCGGTTGTTACAACTGGAGCATCAGATACAACAGCAGGTTTCTCAGTACTTACAACTGGAGCATCAGTTACAACAGCAGGTTTCTCAGTTGTTACAACTGGAGCATCAGTGACAGTTGTAACAGCTGGCTTTTTAGTTGTTACAACTTGAGCATCAGTGGAAACAGCAGGTTTATCAGTTGTTACAACTGGAGCATCAGTGACAAAAGCTGGTTTCTCGGTTGTTACAACCGGAGCATCTGTTACAACAGCAGGTTTCTCAGTACTTACAACTGGAGCATCAGTGGAAACAGCTGGTTTCTCGGTAGTTACAACTGGAGCATCAGTTACAACAGCTGGTTTCTCGGTAGTTACAACTGGAGCATCAGTTACAACAGCAGGTTTCTCGGTTGTTACAACTGGAGCATCAGTAGCAACAGCAGGTTTCTCGGTAGTTACAACTGGAGCATCAGTGACAGCAACTGGTTTCATGGTAGTTACAAAAGGAGCATCAGTAGCAACACCAGGTTTCTCGGTTGTTCCAACTAGAGCATCAGTGAGAACAGTTGGCTTTTGGGTTGTTACAACTGGAGCATCAGTAACAACAGCAGGTTTCTCAGTTGTTACAACTGGAGCATCAGTGACAACAGCTGGCTTTTCGGTTGTTACAACTGGAGCATCAGTGACAGTGACAACAGCTGGCTTTTTAGTTGTTGCAACTGGAGCATCAGTGGAAACAGCAGGTTTATCAGTTGTTATAACTGGAGCATCAGTGACAATAGCTGGTTTATCGGTTGTTACAACTGGAGCATCAGTTACAACAGCAGGTTTCTCAGTACTTACAACTGGAGCATCAGTGGAAACAGCTGGTTTCTCGGTAGTTACAACTGGAGAATCAGTTACAACAGCTGGTTTCTCGGTAGTTACAACTGGAGCATCAGTTACAACAGCAGGTTTCTCAGTTGTTACAACTGGAGCATCAGTAGCAACAGCAGGTTTGTCAGTTGTTACAACTGGAGCATCAGTGACAAGAGCTTGCTTTTTGGTAGTTACAACTGGAGCATCAGTAACAACAGTGACAATAGCTGGTTTCTCGGTTGTTACCACTGGAGCATCAGTTACAACAGCAGGTTTCTGAGTTGTTACAACTGGAGCATCAGTAGCAACAGCTGGTTTCTCCATAGTTACAACTGGAGCATCAGTGACAGCAACTGGTTTCTCAGTAGGTACAACTGGAGCATCAGTAGCAACAGCAGGTTTGTCAGTTGTTAGAACTGGAGCATCAGTGACAAAAGTTTGCTTTTTGGTAGTTACAACTGAAGCATCAGTAACAACAGCAGGTTTCTCAGTTGTTACAACTGGAGCATCAGTAGCAACAGCTGGTTTCTCCGTAGTTACAACTGGAGCATCAGTGACAGCAACTGGTTTCTCGGTAGTTACAACTGGAGCATCAGTAGCAACAGCAGGTTTGTCAGTTGTTACAACTGGAGCATCAGTGATAAGAGCTTGCTTTATGGTAGATACAACTGGAGCATCAGTAACAACAGCAGGTTTCTCAGTTGTTACAACTGGAGCATCAGTGACAGCAACTGGTTTCTCGGTAGTAACAACTGGAGCATCAGTTACAAGAGCAGGTTTCTCGGTTGTTACAACTGGATCATCAGTTACAAAAGCAGGTTTCTCAGTTATAACAACTGGAGCATCAGTTACAACAGCAGGTTTCTCAGTACTTACAACTGGAGTAACAGTGGAAACAGCTGGTTTCTCGGTAGTTACAACTGGATCATCAGTGGAAACAGCTGGTTTCTCGGTAGTTACAACTGGAGCATCAGTTACAACAGCTGGTTTCTCGGTAGTTACAACTGGAGCATCAGTAGAAACAGCAGGTTTCTCGGTAGTTACAACTGGAGCATCAGTGACAGCAACTGGTTTCTTGGTAGTTACAACTGGAGTATCAGTAGCTACACCAGGTTTCTCGGTTGTTCCAACTTGAGCATCAGTGAGAACAGTTGGCTTTTGGGTTGTTACAACTGGAGCATCAGTAACAACAGCAGGTTTCTCAGTTGTTACAACTGGAGCATCAGTGACAACAGCTGGCTTTTCGGTTGTTACAACTGGAGCATCAGTGACAGTGACAACAGCTGGCTTTTTAGTTGTTGCAACTGGAGCATCAGTGGAAACAGCAGGTTTATCAGTTGTTACAACTGGAGCATCAGTGACAATAGCTGGTTTCTCGGTTGTTACAACTGGAGCATCAGTTACAACAGCAGGTTTCTCAGTACTTACAACTGGAGCATCAGTGGAAACAGCTGGTTTCTCGGTAGTTACAACTGGAGAATCAGTTACAACAGCTGGTTTCTCGGTAGTTACAACTGGAGCATCAGTTACAACAGCAGGTTTCTCAGTTGTTACAACTGGAGCATCAGTAGCAACAGCAGGTTTGTCAGTTGTTACAACTGGAGCATCAGTGACAAGAGCTTGCTTTTTGGTAGTTACAACTGGAGCATCAGTAACAACAGTGACAATAGCTGGTTTCTCGGTTGTTACCACTGGAGCATCAGTTACAACAGCAGGTTTCTGAGTTGTTACAACTGGAGCATCAGTAGCAACAGCTGGTTTCTCCATAGTTACAACTGGAGCATCAGTGACAGCAACTGGTTTCTCAGTAGGTACAACTGGAGCATCAGTAGCAACAGCAGGTTTGTCAGTTGTTAGAACTGGAGCATCAGTGACAAAAGTTTGCTTTTTGGTAGTTACAACTGAAGCATCAGTAACAACAGCAGGTTTCTCAGTTGTTACAACTGGAGCATCAGTAGCAACAGCTGGTTTCTCCGTAGTTACAACTGGAGCATCAGTGACAGCAACTGGTTTCTCGGTAGTTACAACTGGAGCATCAGTAGCAACAGCAGGTTTGTCAGTTGTTACAACTGGAGCATCAGTGATAAGAGCTTGCTTTTTGGTAGTTACAACTGGAGCATCAGTAACAACAGCAGGTTTCTCAGTTGTTACAACTGGAGCATCAGTGACAGCAACTGGTTTCTCGATAGTAACAACTGGAGCATCAGTTACAAGAGCAGGTTTCTCGGTTGTTACAACTGGATCATCAGTTACAAAAGCAGGTTTCTCAGTTATAACAACTGGAGCATCAGTTACAACAGCAGGTTTCTCAGTACTTACAACTGGAGTAACAGTGGAAACAGCTGGTTTCTCGGTAGTTACAACTGGATCATCAGTGGAAACAGCTGGTTTCTCGGTAGTTACAACTGGAGCATCAGTTACAACAGCTGGTTTCTCGGTAGTTACAACTGGAGCATCAGTTACAACAGCAGGTTTCTCGGTTGTTACAACTGGAGCATCAGTAGAAACAGCAGGTTTCTCGGTAGTTACAACTGGAGCATCAGTGACAGCAACTGGTTTCTTGGTAGTTACAACTGGAGTATCAGTAGCTACACCAGGTTTCTCGGTTGTTCCAACTTGAGCATCAGTGAGAACAGTTGGCTTTTGGGTTGTTACAACTGGAGCATCAGTAACAACAGCAGGTTTCTCAGTTGTTACAACTGGAGCATCAGTGACAACAGCTGGCTTTTCGGTTGTTACAACTGGAGCATCAGTGACAGTGACAACAGCTGGCTTTTTAGTTGTTGCAACTGGAGCATCAGTGGAAACAGCAGGTTTATCAGTTGTTACAACTGGAGCATCAGTGACAATAGCTGGTTTCTCGGTTGTTACAACTGGAGCATCAGTTACAACAGCAGGTTTCTCAGTACTTACAACTGGAGCATCAGTGGAAACAGCTGGTTTCTCGGTAGTTACAACTGGAGAATCAGTTACAACAGCTGGTTTCTCGGTAGTTACAACTGGAGCATCAGTTACAACAGCAGGTTTCTCAGTTGTTACAACTGGAGCATCAGTAGCAACAGCAGGTTTGTCAGTTGTTACAACTGGAGCATCAGTGACAAGAGCTTGCTTTTTGGTAGTTACAACTGGAGCATCAGTAACAACAGTGACAATAGCTGGTTTCTCGGTTGTTACCACTGGAGCATCAGTTACAACAGCAGGTTTCTGAGTTGTTACAACTGGAGCATCAGTAGCAACAGCTGGTTTCTCCATAGTTACAACTGGAGCATCAGTGACAGCAACTGGTTTCTCAGTAGGTACAACTGGAGCATCAGTAGCAACAGCAGGTTTGTCAGTTGTTAGAACTGGAGCATCAGTGACAAAAGTTTGCTTTTTGGTAGTTACAACTGAAGCATCAGTAACAACAGCAGGTTTCTCAGTTGTTACAACTGGAGCATCAGTAGCAACAGCTGGTTTCTCCGTAGTTACAACTTGAGCATCAGTGAGAACAGTTGGCTTTTGGGTTGTTACAACTGGAGCATCAGTAACAACAGCAGGTTTCTCAGTTGTTACAACTGGAGCATCAGTGACAACAGCTGGCTTTTCGGTTGTTACAACTGGAGCATCAGTGACAGTGACAACAGCTGGCTTTTTAGTTGTTGCAACTGGAGCATCAGTGGAAACAGCAGGTTTATCAGTTGTTACAACTGGAGCATCAGTGACAATAGCTGGTTTCTCGGTTGTTACAACTGGAGCATCAGTTACAACAGCAGGTTTCTCAGTACTTACAACTGGAGCATCAGTGGAAACAGCTGGTTTCTCGGTAGTTACAACTGGAGAATCAGTTACAACAGCTGGTTTCTCGGTAGTTACAACTGGAGCATCAGTTACAACAGCAGGTTTCTCAGTTGTTACAACTGGAGCATCAGTAGCAACAGCAGGTTTGTCAGTTGTTACAACTGGAGCATCAGTGACAAGAGCTTGCTTTTTGGTAGTTACAACTGGAGCATCAGTAACAACAGTGACAATAGCTGGTTTCTCGGTTGTTACCACTGGAGCATCAGTTACAACAGCAGGTTTCTGAGTTGTTACAACTGGAGCATCAGTAGCAACAGCTGGTTTCTCCATAGTTACAACTGGAGCATCAGTGACAGCAACTGGTTTCTCAGTAGGTACAACTGGAGCATCAGTAGCAACAGCAGGTTTGTCAGTTGTTAGAACTGGAGCATCAGTGACAAAAGTTTGCTTTTTGGTAGTTACAACTGAAGCATCAGTAACAACAGCAGGTTTCTCAGTTGTTACAACTGGAGCATCAGTAGCAACAGCTGGTTTCTCCGTAGTTACAACTGGAGCATCAGTGACAGCAACTGGTTTCTCGGTAGTTACAACTGGAGCATCAGTAGCAACAGCAGGTTTGTCAGTTGTTTCAACTGGAGCATCAGTGATAAGAGCTTGCTTTTTGGTAGTTACAACTGGAGCATCAGTAACAACAGCAGGTTTCTCAGTTGTTACAACTGGAGCATCAGTGACAGCAACTGGTTTCTCGGTAGTAACAACTGGAGCATCAGTTACAAGAGCAGGTTTCTCGGTTGTTACAACTGGATCATCAGTTACAAAAGCAGGTTTCTCAGTTATAACAACTGGAGCATCAGTTACAACAGCAGGTTTCTCAGTACTTACAACTGGAGTAACAGTGGAAACAGCTGGTTTCTCGGTAGTTACAACTGGATCATCAGTGGAAACAGCTGGTTTCTCGGTAGTTACAACTGGAGCATCAGTTACAACAGCTGGTTTCTCGGTAGTTACAACTGGAGCATCAGTTACAACAGCAGGTTTCTCGGTTGTTACAACTGGAGCATCAGTAGCAACAGCAGGTTTCTCTGTAGTTACAACTGGAGCATCAGTGACAGCAACTGGTTTCTTGGTAGTTACAACTGGAGTATCAGTAGCTACACCAGGTTTCTCAGTTGTTCCAACTAGAGCATCAGTGAGAACAGTTGGCTTTTGGGTTGTTACAACTGGAGCATCAGTAACAACAGCAGGTTTCTCAGTTGTTACAACTGGAGCATCAGTGACAACAGCTGGCTTTTCGGTTGTTACAACTGGAGCATCAGTGACAGTGACAACAGCTGGCTTTTTAGTTGTTGCAACTGGAGCATTAGTGGAAACAGCAGGTTTATCAGTTGTTACAACTGGAGCATCAGTGACAATAGCTGGTTTCTCGGTTGTTACAACTGGAGCATCAGTTACAACAGCAGGTTTCTCAGTACTTACAACTGGAGCATCAGTGGAAACAGCTGGTTTCTCGGTAGTTACAACTGGAGAATCAGTTACAACAGCTGGTTTCTCGGTTGTTACAACTGGAGCATCAGTTACAACAGCAGGTTTCTCAGTTGTTAAAACTGGAGCATCAGTAGCAACAGCAGGTTTGTCAGTTGTTACAACTGGAGCATCAGTGACAAGAGCTTGCTTTTTGGTAGTTACAACTGGAGCATCAGTTACAACAGTGACAATAGCTGGTTTCTCGGTTGTTACCACTGGAGCATCAGTTACAACAGCAGGTTTCTGAGTTGTTACAACTGGAGCATCAGTAGCAACAGCTGGTTTCTCCGTAGTTACAATTGGAGCATCAGTGACAGCAACTGGTTTCTCTGTAGTTACAACTGAAGCATCAGTAGCAACAGCAGGTTTGTCAGTTGTTACAACTGGAGCATCAGTAGCAACAGCAGGTCTCTCAGTTGTTACAACTGGAACATCAGTGGAAACATCAAGTTTCTCCATTGTTACAACTGGAGCCTCAGTGACAATAGCTGGTTTCTCTGTTGTTACAACTGGAGCATCAGTTACAACAGCTGGAGCATCAGTAACAACAGCTGGTTTCTCAGTTGTTACAACTGGAGCATCATGGGAAACATCAGGTCTCTGAGTTGTGACAACTGGAGCATCAGTAACAACAGCAGGTTTCTCAGTTGTTACAACTGGAGCATCAGTAACAACAGCAGGTTTCTCAGTTGTTACAACTGGAGCATCAGTAGCAACAGCTGGTTTCTCCGTAGTTACAACTGGAGCATCAGTGACAGCAACTGGTTTCTCGGTAGTTACAACTGGAGCATCAGTAGCAACAGCAGGTTTGTCAGTTGTTACAACTGGAGCATCAGTGACAAGAGCTTGCTTTTTGGTAGTTACAACTGGAGCATCAGTAACAACAGCAGGTTTCTCAGTTGTTACAACTGGAGCATCAGTGACAGCAACTGGTTTCTCGGTAGTAACAACTGGAGCATCAGTTACAAGAGCAGGTTTCTCGGTTGTTACAACTGGATCATCAGTTACAAAAGCAGGTTTCTCAGTTATAACAACTGGAGCATCAGTTACAACAGCAGGTTTCTCAGTACTTACAACTGGAGTATCAGTGGAAACAGCTGGTTTCTCGGTAGTTACAACTGGAGCATCAGTTACAACAGCTGGTTTCTCAGTAGTTACAACAGGAGCATCAGTTACAACAGCAAGTTTCTCGGTTGTTACAACTGGAGCATAAGTAACAACAGCAGGTTTCTCAGTTGTTACAACTGGAGCATCAGTGACAGCAACTGGTTTCTCGGTAGTAACAACTGGAGCATCAGTTACAAGAGCAGGTTTCTCGGTTGTTACAACTGGATCATCAGTTACAAAAGCAGGTTTCTCAGTTATAACAACTGGAGCATCAGTTACAACAGCAGGTTTCTCAGTACTTACAACTGGAGTAACAGTGGAAACAGCTGGTTTCTCGGTAGTTACAACTGAAGCATCAGTTACAACAGCTGGTTTCTCGGTATTTACAACTGGAGCATCAGTTACAACAGCTGGTTTCTCGGTAGTTACAACTGGAGCATCAGTTACAACAGCAGGTTTCTCGGTTGTTACAACTGGAGCATCAGTAGCAACAGCAGGTTTCTCTGTAGTTACAACTGGAGCATCAGTGACAGCAACTGGTTTCTTGGTAGTTACAACTGGAGTATCAGTAGCTACACCAGGTTTCTCAGTTGTTCCAACTAGAGCATCAGTGAGAACAGTTGGCTTTTGGGTTGTTACAACTGGAGCATCAGTAACAACAGCAGGTTTCTCAGTTGTTACAACTGGAGCATCAGTGACAACAGCTGGCTTTTCGGTTGTTACAACTGGAGCATCAGTGACAGTGACAACAGCTGGCTTTTTAGTTGTTGCAACTGGAGCATCAGTGGAAACAGCAGGTTTATCAGTTGTTACAACTGGAGCATCAGTGACAATAGCTGGTTTCTCGGTTGTTACAACTGGAGCATCAGTTACAACAGCAGGTTTCTCAGTACTTACAACTGGAGCATCAGTGGAAACAGCTGGTTTCTCGGTAGTTACAACTGGAGAATCAGTTACAACAGCTGGTTTCTCGGTTGTTACAACTGGAGCATCAGTTACAACAGCAGGTTTCTCAGTTGTTAAAACTGGAGCATCAGTAGCAACAGCAGGTTTGTCAGTTGTTACAACTGGAGCATCAGTGACAAGAGCTTGCTTTTTGGTAGTTACAACTGGAGCATCAGTTACAACAGTGACAATAGCTGGTTTCTCGGTTGTTACCACTGGAGCATCAGTTACAACAGCAGGTTTCTGAGTTGTTACAACTGGAGCATCAGTAGCAACAGCTGGTTTCTCCGTAGTTACAATTGGAGCATCAGTGACAGCAACTGGTTTCTCTGTAGTTACAACTGAAGCATCAGTAGCAACAGCAGGTTTGTCAGTTGTTACAAGTGGAGCATCAGTAGCAACAGCAGGTCTCTCAGTTGTTACAACTGGAACATCAGTGGAAACAGCAAGTTTCTCCATTGTTACAACTGGAGCCTCAGTGACAATAGCTGGTTTCTCCGTTGTTACAACTGGAGCATCAGTTACAACAGCTGGAGCATCAGTAACAACAGCTGGTTTCTCAGTTGTTACAACTGGAGCATCATGGGAAACATCAGGTCTCTGAGTTGTGACAACTGGAGCATCAGTAACAACAGCAGGTTTCTCAGTTGTTACAACTGGAGCATCAGTAACAACAGCAGGTTTCTCAGTTGTTACAACTGGAGCATCAGTAGCAACAGCTGGTTTCTCCGTAGTTACAACTGGAGCATCAGTCACAGCAACTGGTTTCTCGGTAGTTACAACTGGAGCATCAGTAGCAACAGCAGGTTTGTCAGTTGTTACAACTGGAGCATCAGTGACAAGAGCTTGCTTTTTGGTAGTTACAACTGGAGCATCAGTAACAACAGCAGGTTTCTCAGTTGTTACAACTGGAGCATCAGTGACAGCAACTGGTTTCTCGGTAGTAACAACTGGAGCATCAGTTACAAGAGCAGGTTTCTCGGTTGTTACAACTGGATCATCAGTTACAAAAGCAGGTTTCTCAGTTATAACAACTGGAGCATCAGTTACAACAGCAGGTTTCTCAGTACTTACAACTGGAGTATCAGTGGAAACAGCTGGTTTCTCGGTAGTTACAACTGGAGCATCAGTTACAACAGCTGGTTTCTCAGTAGTTACAACAGGAGCATCAGTTACAACAGCAAGTTTCTCGGTTGTTACAACTGGAGCATAAGTAGCAACAGCAGGTTTCTCGGTAGTTACAACTGGAGCATCAGTGACAGCAACTGGTTTCATGGTAGTTACAAAAGGAGCATCAGTAGCAACACCAGGTTTCTCGGTTGTTCCAACTAGAGCATCAGTGAGAACAGTTGGCTTTTGGGTTGTTACAACTGGAGAATCAGTAACAACAGCAGGTTTTTCAGTTGTTACAACTGGAGCATCAGTAGCAACAGCAGGTTTCTCAGTAGTTACAACTGAAGCAGTGACAGCAACTGGTTTCTCGGTAGTTACAACAGGAGCATCAGTAGCAACAGCAGGTTTCTCGGTTGTTACAACTGGAGCATCAGTGACAACAGCTGGCTTTTCGGTTGTTACAACTGGAACATCAGTGGAAACAGCAGGTTTATCAGTTATTACAACTGGAGCATCAGTGTGAATAGCTGGTTTCTCGGTAGTTACAACTTGAGCATCCGTAACAAAAGCAGGTTTCTCGGTAGTTACAACAGGAGCATCAGTAGCAACAGCAGGTTTCTCGGTTGTTACAACTGGAGCATCAGTGACAACAGCTGGCTTTTCGGTTGTTACAACTGGAACATCAGTGGAAACAGCAGGTTTATCAGTTATAACAACTGGAGCATCAGTGACAGCAAATGGTTTTTCGGTAGTTACAACTGGAGCATCAGTAGCAACAGCAGGTTTCTCAGTTGTTACAACTGGAGCATCAGTGAGAACAGCTGGCTTTTCGGTTGTTACAACTAGAGCGTCAGTGGAAGCAGCAGGTTTCTCAGTTGTTACAACTGGAGCATTAGTGGCAATAGCTGGTTTCTCGGTAGTCACAACTGGAGCATTAGTAACAACAGCAGGTTTCTCGGTTAATACAACTGGAGCATCAGTAGCAAAAGCTGGTTTCTCGGTAGTTACAACTGGAGCATCAGTGACAGCAACTGGTTTCTCGGTAGTTACAACTGGAGCATCAGTGACAGCAAATGATTTTTCGGTAGTTACAACTGGAGCATCAGTAGCAACAGCAGGTTTCTCAGTTGTTACAACTGGAGCCTCAGTGGCAATAGCTGGTTTCTCGGTAGTTACAACTGGAGCATCAGTAGCAACAGCAGGTTTCTCAGTTGTTACAACTGGAGCATCAGTGACAACAGCTGGCTTTTCGGTTGTTACAACTAGAGCGTCAGTGGAAGCAGCAGGTTTCTCAGTTGTTACAAGTGGAGCATCAGTGGCAATAGCTGGTTTCTCGGTTGTCACAGTTGGAGCATCAGTGGCAATAGCTGGTTTCTCCGTAGTTACAACTGGAGCATCAGTAACAACAGCAGGTTTCTCAGTTGTTACAACTGGAGCATCAGTAGCAACAGCTGGTTTCTCGGTAGTTACAACTGGAGCATCAGTATCAACAGCAGGTTTCTCAGTTGTTACAACTGGAGCATCAGTGACAGCAGCTTGCTTTTCGGTTGTTACAACTAGAGCGTCAGTGGAAGCAACATGTTTCTTAGTAGTTACAACTGGAGCATCAGTGAAAACATCAGGTTTCTCAGTTGTCACAGTTGGAGCATCAGTGGCAATAGCTGCTTTCTCCGTAGTTACAACTGGAGCATCAGTAGCAACAGCATGTTTGGTTGTTATAACTGGAGCATCAGTGACAATAGCTGCTTTCTCCGTAGTTACAACTGGAGCATCAGTAACAACAGCTGGTTTCTTAGTAGTTACAACTGGAGCATCAGTAGCAACAGCAGGTTTCTCAGTTGTTACACTTGGAGCATCAGTGACAACAGCTGGCTTTTCGGCTGTTACAACTGGAGCATCAGTTGAAACAGCAGGTGTCTCAGTTGTTACAACTGGAGCATCAGTGGCAATAGCTGTTTTTTTGGTAGTTACAACTTGAGCATCAGTAACAACAGCAGGTTTCTGAGTTGTTACAACTGGAGCATCAGTAGCAACAGCTGGTTTCTCGGTAGTTACAACTGGAGCATCAGTATCAACAGCAGGTTTCTTAGTTGTTACAACTGGAGTATCAGTAGCAACAACTTGTTTCTCAGTAATTACAATTGGAGCAACTGGGGCATCAGTAGGTTTTTGTGGATTTTCACTTTTTCCCTGTTCAGGGTCATCAGTCTGTAGTTTTAATTCTGCCGGAAGTTCTGAAACAGTCTTTTGAGTTGTCATAGTCTCATCATCTACAAGACAAAAAAAAAATCAATGAGGTTTAGAAAAATATAAATGATTAATGCATTTTTCTTGACTCATTTATCATAGAAATTTAATATTGCGTTTAACTCGAGATAACTGTCCAACCTGCTGTTCACGGACCATGATGTGACTGATTCGGTTTAGCATAGTACCTTTGCTGACTGCATTTTAATTTGGTAGTCGTGCAAACTAGCAAAGGAAGTTGCATTTCAAGCATAGGTTACCAGCAAAATGATTCTTGTGTTCGGATCGGACAGAATTGCATGGCCGGTCTGATCCAATAAATAGTTTGGCAACAAGAATGTATTTTCCGAACCTTACCTGAAGGATTAGCTTTTGTTGCCCAACAATATTTTTCAGATCTCATACATTTTGTCTTCACAGGGCCGCTAAATCCGTTTTCTTATTAAGACCGTGCTTGACTGAGCATTTGTTATGTCTTTAAGTGGACGTGCATATTAATTTTTTTGTAGTTTGTAATGTTTGAAGGCCAGTATACAAATATTGAATGCGTTTGAGTTCTTTGCATAATTTGCATTAGCGTTTAAAGAGATTGGGTAAGGGAGGACGCAGTAGGCGTTCATGGCCAGATGGCCTGATCACTTAACAGGAAAGACTAGGTATGTAGGCTCAATAATTTGCATAATTTTCACACAAATTATCGATTATAGAAGATGGTTTTAGTAGTGCATCATGCATATATACATAGCCTGATCAGTCAACAGGAAAAACTATTAAAGCTTGGTTATTTGCATAACTTTTTGCATACTTTATTTCTTAGAGGTGTTGGCTATAGGAGGATGCAATACCCTGATCATTAATTTTTTAAAGGTAGGACCAGTTATATTTTGCATTCATATTTGCATAACTTTTTTTGTCACAAACTGCAGTTTTCTACATGTACCACACAAACAAGTCTCAGGTACCCAGACAAATTTTAATTTAGCAGCAACAGTCAAGAAACTCAATTCCACAGAGTATTTGTTGTACTAATGGTGCCCTGGTGTTCAGCCATTTTACAAGTTAAAAACAATCAGATAAGCTTCAAATCTTGCCTCAGATTCAAATACATGTAGCTGCTCAAGCACAAAAGTGTATGGCACAAAAGACTGCTTATCAAAATAGGTTCACCAGCCAAAATACCCCTTTGCATGTACCACCTGTGACTGGTTTCAGAGCAATTTCTCCGTTTAAACAGCTCTTTTGTAAAGCAACAGGGGCACATGATCCGTATACATATCTTTACGGCTCTGATATTTCGCACTTGGTGCAATGATCTTAACAGTAAGAAAAAGGGATAAGTTCTTTACATCAAATTCATTCAAAGGGCAAGTGTAGCTTAATAATTCAAGCACACATGTTTTTTTAAACACTTTGAAGGGTTGAAAAGAAGTGGCTGGAAAAAATCGTAACCTGTACAGTTAGTTGACCGCTGACCTGGGCTACGACAAAAGCCCTCATATGCATATGTGAGCTTGATCCGGCGAGCTGGCATACAAGCAGAGCTGACTTTCTTCAGATGACATAGGTTTCTGAATGTTCGTTCTCTGCATCCGACTATACCACACACATATTGATAACCCTCTCCTCTACAGTGAGTAGGGCAGTCCGCATCTGTAAATAACAATAATAATTCTAATCTGACAAATGTTTAGTAACATGAACCTAAAAAGTTTCAAATGGTCCATTGTAACAAAATTAAGTTTCTACATTGGGATTTCTTTTTTCCCGAAAAGACAATTTGGATCGTGTCTGGAAAGTCTGTATTGGTTATTAAGGGCCAAAACCTTGTGTGTAAATCCTGGAGGGCAAGAGGTTTTCTTCATACTTTAAAAAACAATGTTCAATTTACGCAACTGGCCAAAATAAGACATTGCCTTTCAAGCAAGTTTGTGGTAAACCATACACATTATGCCCAGGCCTGTATGCTTCGTTTTTGAAAGGGCAAGGGCACCGAGGCATTTTCTCCTTGGTAAAGGGCACCCTATGGAGGAAATTGTAAATTTCTACTGTAGCATTTCAAGGGCACCAAGGCAATGACCAGGGGGCATGGAGGCAATCGCCTTCATTGCCTCCGTGAAGTATCAGGCCTGTATGCCCAAGGACATTTATCCATAAGATGCATGTAGTTAATTATAGATGGACATGCATAAAGGGAGTTTGACGTAAATATGAATAGGTGTGTCAACCCCTACTCCCCTTGCCCTCTTGAAGTGACAAACAATTTTCTGCACTACTACTAGTACTACTACTTTATGGCAGGTCATCTATCACCAAAATGTTTTGACTAGAATAAGATTGGTTCAATGTACGCCTAGCCAGTGATTAAGCAGTTGGGCTTTCAGTCCTCAATCATCCACGATCAGACATAATCCTAGGGATTTGGGAGGGTTAGCTGGGTTACATTTTAAAAACTTTGTGAGGGCTTAAACTTAAGTTAAAATAAATGAATTGTCACCAGAACATTTTTTTTTAAATTTTTTTTCTTCATTTTTACCTTTTCTTTTGAAAAAAACTTCTTTGCCTTGGTACCCTTAAAGTTTCTCATTGTTTGTAATACTTCACAGGGCTCGTATTTGGGATAAAATTTTGCAAGACCGGAGGGCTTGTAGCTAAAAATGTTCACCTGACCAGAATTTATTTCGCAAGACCAGAATCTTTATGAGAAAGAGCTTTCTGCACAGTTTGACAAGTAAATTGTAAATTTTTCTCAGTTGTCTATTGGGTTAGTATATTTTGATTTGTTACTCAATTGAATTGTATAAATACCAGATTCAAGGTCAACATTTGAACATCTTTTCTTCCTCATAAAGATACTACACAGTGGCTATTATTAAATTGAAAAACACAAGACCGCCGGACTTGTCAAGTCATGAGTTTACTGGCAGGCCCAAGGATAAAATCACTGGCCTCGGGCCTGTGGTCCAGTGTCAAATTCGAACCCTGCTTCAATTATAAATGTAACAACCCTACTTGGTAGAACTGAACTACCAAAGGACAGTGTGTATTATATTATAGCCCACAAAAGTAAAGACCTTTGTAATGAACTTTAAGTGGTTAGTGTTCAATTGTTCTAGTAAAATTGTCTATTTAATGTTTACATTCTTTTGCATTCCAGCACAATTTGGAGCCAAATCAACTTTTATTTTTTTCTGGTGTAAGGAAACACTCACAGCAAAGTGGGTTTAGATGTGACAAAGACAATGAACAATCAGTTCTTGTTCTTGGTTTTGGACTCTTGGAATGTGCATGATTGACACAGTGTAAAAAAAACTACACTGACATTCTGGGCCCTGGAGCCTTTTCCAAACCTGGGCTTGCACTGTGGGCTATGGCTGGTGTCTGGATGTTGGAAACACCAATGCAAAATATGCACTGCTCCAAATTTGATAACAGTGCCCAAGCCGGAGCCCAAGCCGGAGCCCAAGCCGAAGTTTAAAAAAGATCCCTGGTATAAGCAATACACTCTCTATAGCCCTGCAAGTGCAAGTTCAACCAATATTGAAGAACAAAATCTCTGAAATAACTTCGTACAAGTTTATGTTTTGCTTTTTTTTTAAATGTGGATTTATCAAATTTACTTAGAATTAAAAAAGGGGTTATAATTCTGCTCAATGACAGTTTCCATACCAGTGCACGGCCCGATGTGCGAGTAGTCAAACGTCTGATGGGTGTCACGGTTACAGACTTCGCGAACAAGATCACATTTTGAAGGAAATGTGATACCGTTGGTTCCACACACCTTCCCCGTGAAGATGAGGTCAAATGGGCAAACAGCCCTGACCTGCTTGCAAACATACTTTTTTTCATCCACAATTCTCGTTCCTGTTAAAGAAAATGGAAAACAAAGTTAGTAAATATGCCTTATATTTGGCAAAAGGATTGTTTTTTTAACATTTAGGCCCTGTAGTCATATGTAATAATGAACAGTTAGTTTTTACACAAGCTCAAGACGTTGGGAAAAAAACTTAATTCACAGCGTCTTCTAACCGAGATGTTTATACTTAGGGCCTAGGCCTAGGTATACCATGTGAACGTATACATACAATGTCCATGAAGGCAGGCTGTTGAAAGATTTGGGAATAGAAACACCTCAAAAAGCTGTAATCGATGTCAACTCTAAACAATACATCATTGACAGGATGGACGAGGAGTGAGTGTGACAAATAAATGACCTGCCAAAACAAGATCAAATAGTGCGCCGGTGTACGATATTTGACCGGCGTGCCAAAAGCATTCGCAATGGAATGCATAGTCGGTAGGGCGCCCCCTGTTTTTTCCTGCTTCTTTTGCAGTGTGCCCAACAACACCACCACACTTTCGCTCAGCCCAGCTGGTGGTCTCACCTTGGTAAATCTTTACCTTCTGCTAAAAATAGGGCATGATCGCAACATTATTTTCGTTTAAATAGATCGGTTTTTCATGCACTAACTACATCCTGACCAACAAGTGTATAGCTCATCAGCCAATCCCAGTGGTCTTTAATGAGACAGGTCGGGCCGAGCAAAATACGCTCCGAGCCTACCCACAATTTCTCAAATAAAATCATAGAGACAATGAAAATGTTGGTCTTAAAAACTTAACAAACTAAAAACTAAAAACTAATAATAGTTGCTTTCCGCAGTGCATGTTAACTTATTGTTCGTTGTTTGAACAGTTGTGGATTTCACAAAGAGTTAAGACTTGTCTTATCTCGAGTTAGGACGAGTTACTCGTCCTAAAAAACTTAGGACTAGCCTGAAGTTTTTAATAACTCTTAGGACTACATAGTCCTAAGTTAGGACTATCTTTGTGAAATCGACCCCGGTAGATATTACTTCAATCAGCAACGGAGGGAACAAAAAGAAGAAAACAAAATTAACTTACTTCCAGCCAAAGCCACCTTGTCTGCAACAAGCAGCAGGAGAAATGTTGCCACGGCAATCCTCATCCTGAGGTGAAATAAAGACACAAGGTTTTAAGAAGACAACCAGCCAAACCTTAAAATAATTAGAAAAACTTTTTGTACAAAATGCTTTTCTTTTTGATATCGACCGGGGCTTATAGATCGACAAAACAAAGTGTACACCTAATACGATCTTTTTAAAAAGTTAGAATCACTCATATTAATCGTCCAGCAATGCTGTGAATTTAAATACCATAATGTTTATTTCCGACACTTCACCCTAGGGACTGACTATATTTGGGGACCACTGGAGACAAATTCCCCTGTTTGTCAAGTAAGGAACAACTTACAAGGATTGTTTATTATTTAAAAAGTGGCCTTGATTCGATTTTTCTAGGATCTTTTTTCGTAAAGACAACCTCGGAAGTGTTAGAATAGAAGCCAAACCGAACGTCAGTTAAAATTGTATTTTTATTCAAGTTGTGATTTAGTGTTTCAGAGGCTGTTCTTCCAAACGCTTCCATCATGTCTGAAACAACGGTGATTCGTAACGTACATTTGAATTTTCTTTACTGCCATTTTGGATGACTAACTATGATCATTGTATATAATATGGCGCACGAGGGAGAACATGTACAATTTTGAAAAGGGAACGATACATTCGTAACGTCATTTAAGGGTTTATAAGATAGGTCTTTAAGTTTTGTATTCGTTGTTGAACTTTGAGATATAATCTCGACGTTATTATTTCGACGTTATATACTTTGCAATTTTTTCAGCGTTACGTTATAACTTAGTTTTATAAAATTCATTTCAAATTTTAAACTCTGGGATAGATGAGGTTTTAGTCATAGTAAAATACTGCAGACAACCCACTTCCTTGATGCTTTTATACATGCACAAAGAAAAATCTCCAGATCTTGCAAATAACGCTTGTTTATCTAGATGATCGATCGGCCAATTAATCCAACTTAAGAACTGTTCGTTTGTACTTGACCAGTACATTTTACACATGTATATTGAATTCCGTTGAATGTTGTTACCACTTTACACAATGAGCATAAAGGGAAAAGAACAAGAAACAAACAACCAAGTATTCCCATTGTATGCCCTTTGAGGCGAATATGCCATGCTCCATGGAAAAAAACATAAATATGTTATGTCAAATTTTCGGCCGACTTGGCTAATAAAAAAGAAACGACGAATGAAAAGAAACCTTTTGACGAACCCCCCCCCCCCAAACATGAACAACAACAACAAAGGGTTATTCCACTGTTAACTATGATTCAACGCCAGAATGCTACATAAGGCCAGCCCACGCAATCTGCCTGTGTTTCTATAGCTTTATCACCTCGATGATCTTTTAAATTATATGCTTTGGCAAAAAAAAAAATCCGCGTCCACGCACTACTTGTCCTTGCCCTTGGCACTCTCCTCATCACAGTCTCATTCCTTTGTTCTAACTTGCTTACACAATACACTGTACACAGCTAGAATCGTGGTTACATAATAAGTGGTTATCTGCAGACGGCTTGGGGATGTACATGTACAGTGTGTGTGGGTGTAGGGAGGGGGGGGGGGTCGCAGGTCTCCCAGGGATTTCCGTCAGCAAGTGATCATTCACAGCACACGTGTTAATCAAGGCACCAATTTTGGAATGTGGGAGACCCCCACCCAGGCAACCTCATTTCCGTACCGTAATACAAAAACCGAACAGCTCGGTCTACCTCCATGGTCACACCATGATCAAACGTGAAACAAGCTTAACGAAGCGACTTGGGTACGAAGCGACTTGGGTACGAAGCGACTTGGGTACGAAACGACTTGGGTACGAAACGACTTGGGTTCGAAACGACTTTGGTACGAAGTGACTTTGGTACGAAATGACAGACATTCATCAGAACATAATTGTACACGAAATAGTTCGCTCGAAATTATTTGGTTTGAAAACTTTCATTTCTTTGGGTTTTTCCAAGATGAAACTTACAATGCTTTACTCATATCAAAGAAACATGATTATGATATATGTCTGTTCAGTGAACGAATTCCCTTATTTTAATAACAAAAATTAATTGCTATTCAAAATGTCTCAGTTGCTACTCAAAAATTGTATTTGTTACTCAATATTTTGTATGCAAAAAATGTGTGCAAAAAATGCTCGGTAGCACAGGGCCTGAGCTGGCACCGAGATATCGAAAAGAGCGGAAAGCCTATAGGTTTAGAGCCTAGAGATTTTGATTTACTAAAAAGTAAAAGTGGTCATGGAAATATTATTTTGTAGCAAAGTTTTCTTCGAAAAGTTATACCTTCTTCCAGGACAAAGAAGCCGGTTCTTGGGACTTATCTCAAGGGCGTTCATAAAGTTTACTAAAAATATTCCTTGCTCTTATGGTCAATCATGGAGGTCGAGAGAAGGTTTAACACCTATATATGGACCACACAGTACATGAACTCGGTTTTCCTCCATGGTTAAACTGGAACACCTCTTTAAGAACGGGTCAGTCTGGTTTTTTTTTCTCGAGATTATTAACTTGGTTACGCAATTATGCAAGGCAAGCCTGTCTAAATCAAGGGACCAGTGAAGATTCTTCCGATCACAGAGCCACACGTTGTTGGGTTTTAGGAGGTTTTTTTTAGGGGGGGGGTGGACTGTGGGAGGTCAGAGGTTGAATGACAACATCCGTCAGTATGGTCATACCTGTTCTTCCATGTGACTTTTGTTCTTAACCATAAACCACCAAATTCCATTGTAGGATAAATTGTACTGTTTCAGAACTAGTCACATCCTAAAAATATTATGTATCCAAGTTTAATGGTGCGAGTTGACTTGGGTACGAGTTCACTGGGATACAATTCGATTTGAGCACGAATTGACTTGGGTACGAGATTACCTAAATTCGATTATTCTTAACAAAATAAATAATACATTTGTATCTGTTATTTTCCTGAAAGGACTCGTTGATTCTGCCAGAAACAAATCGAAATTCTACCAAAGGAGTTTATTTCAACAAGGTAAAAATTAACTTAAAGTCTTAAAACGTAAATCGGTTAACATATTCGATACATCATATTCTTACAGAATATATTTATTAACTAAAAAAATAATTCAATCACTGCCACTGCATTAAACTATAATTAATTCCCGTCTTTTATTGGACCTTATGACTTGGCTTCGTGTCAAAATGTGTGTACACAATGAACCAACTACATGCAGATGGTCCTCTATAGATGGGAAACAGGTCAACTCGAGTCGTACCCAAGTCATCTCGTACCCAGGTCAACTCGTACCCAGGTCAACTTGTACCCAGTTCAACCTGTACCCAGGTCAATTTGTACTCAAGTCAACTCGTAACCAGATGAACTCGTACCCAAGTAAACTCGTACCCAAGTAAATTTTTACCCAAGTCAACTCGATATTACCGGGTAAGTCTTTCAGTTACATTGTATATAAACGATTTACTTTGTGATAATTTTGTTCTCTTTTTTAATGTTGCAGGTAGGCCTAACGAACTAAGCGAATTACACAATAAATGTCTTCGTTATTTGTGGGAAAAAAGTAATAAAAACAAATAGGTTTGTTTGAACTTATTTTCTGTTGCTTTCGAGAAAAATGTTAAAAACTTACTTCAAAATTGTTTTTGTTTGGTGGAAATAAAGAAACGAATAACATGTTTATTTTAAGAATTTTTAATAATACATGGTTATTTAAAAATATTCAGAACTTCCTCAAAAGGGTTTTGGGGGAGGTGGAAGTAATGAGGAAAATATGTGAATTATTATTTTTCTTTTCGAAAAAATACTTACGACCCACGTACGCAATCGTATTTTTTTCGAAATTATCAGATCTACTTAAGCTTCTTTTATAATCAATTTTTTTCCGGTGGAAAATTAATTAATGAAGGCCAGTACAGTAGTTAAAAAAAAGTTCCGGGAAAAATAGTTTGTTTGGTGAGAGAGTAATAAAGGACATGTTTATTTGAATATTGTTTTTCTTTCTGAAAAATAATCAGAACTTACTCAAAAGGTGTTTTTTTGCAGACGGGTAATTTTTTCCTCTGCATACAATGTGCGTTAGGTACGAGTTTACTTGGGTACAAGTTTATACATACACACGTGGTCATAATAAATTATTGTTATCACACTGAGCATACATTATTATTATTCAACATGAGTTCTGTTACTTTTAATTTCTATCTTGTTTCTTTCGCAAGACTCAAACTATAAACAGTAAAACATAAATAATTCCCACCAAATTGTCATTTGACAGAATTCGGTTCAGTAAAAAAGTCAATATTTAGTTTTTACATTATGGCAAATTCGAAAAAATAAAGTCACGGGGCAAACCTCCGAAAATGGGTCAGCGAAGAAGGTAAGGGTACAACTGAATTTACTTACAACTTTTGAAGCAAAATCAAGGCAGTTTCTACGAAAATAGAGCTGTTAAAAGCGTTATTGGGCATTAAATGTGGGTTATTTAGATAGAAGAAGTTCATCCAAACAGGAGAAATATAGTTTATAAAAAAAGAACATTACTTTTATATTGTTTTTAACTTTTTAGCATGCAGCTTAACCAAAATGATACATCATCTCTAAATGTTGCAAAACTTAAAGGGGCTGAGAAGAAAGTGTAAAAGAAGAATGAGAATCTTACCTGGAGTAGCTCGGGAGCTGTCCCCCTCCCAGCGATGTCAGATGTGAGGCAGGTGGATGGATTATTCAACTCTCTTCAGAACCCTCCGTGCGCCAAGCAAATGGGGCAGCCTGTCTGATCCTCGCCGGAGGGTGCGGGAAGGAGGAATGACCTTACTTGAAGATGCATGTGTAAAAGTATTGGAAGAGATAAGCTTCTGAAAGTTTGAATTACGCAACAGCCCTAATCAACAACCCTGGTAAAACCACCAACGCAGGGCTGGTCTGAAGATCCAGGGTGCATACGGCATGGTTTATTGCCTTGCAGGGCTCCTTGTTGTGTAAGGATTCCACACTGTATAATTCTTACGTACCTTTTCAATGAGTTTCAATTAGCACCTTCGGGTTAATCGCAGACATTTCGTGGACTTAGGCTTCGATAGCTTAAGCTTTTACTAAAAACAACTGGTCAATTTAAGATCTTATAAAGTTTACACAATGAATAGGCAGCCTTAGCATGTACTGTACACAATGTACACTAGGGTGTGAAGGGACAATAGTCTCCATGCCCCATTGCTCATTTACTGTTTTGCTCGCATAAAATTCCAAACATTTTCAAACATTGGTTCATTTCGTGGCTTTAATGTTTTAAGTCTTCGTTACTTCACTGTGAGTGAGTATCATAAAAATCCACACAAATATATCTCAATGTAAGATCCCCACCTCTCAACCCCCCCCCCCCCACACACACACACACTCATTGCCAAAATGCCAGGTACAGCGACGATCCGTCTTGG
>JAMKCF010000383.1:0-25915 GCA_023634235.1 Pisaster brevispinus | reverse complement strand
GATGGCGTCTGGACGACGTGAGTACATTAAGTTCTATAACTCAAAATAAGTAAATAACTTTGTTGGTGGATTGAAATAAAACTTTAAAGATTGCTAATTAATTAATTGCAACTAAACAGAAAGTGAATACTGAAATTCTTACCAACCCCTCCCCAAAACCCCTACCCCCCCAAAAAAAAAAATCATAATAATAATAAAATTGCGCTGCCTGCGTCTCATCAAACATTTTGCGCTGCCTGCATCTCGGCGGCACGGCGTGCATCACTTGCGCGTACGGATTGGTTTCATATACAACTAACTAGTAATGGATCACTTGCCGGAAATTGACTCGGCTCATCGAAAATAATGGGGGATTTCCGCGCGTCTCTGATGAGGAATGCCCTTGGTGAAAAAAAAGAAAAGAACAAAAAACAACTGGATAGGGAAATGTGTGCAAATTCGAACCAAAAACTTGAGGGAACAGAAGCGTTCGAAGGTTAGGTGCTGTATTTGTGAACACTTACCAGTCTGTTGGCTGGGATACTTTCAGTCTCTAAATAAACTTCAAGTTGCATCATTTTTTATATAGTGGGTCATTGCTGCTTCTGGTTTGCTAATGTGTCTAAGTCTTGTATTATTAATATATTAAGGTATTAAAAGTACAGTATACGTAATGTTGACACAGTGCTTTCTCTGATATATAAAATCTTTATGAACAAAGTTAACGTACAGAAAAGTCATATGTTGCTTTTGGTATGTTGCTTTTTGTTCCCTCAAATCGAGCTATAAAGTAATGACTTCTGCCTTAACTGTCGTTATCAATATGCTTTACTCTCTTTGAGTCAAGATAAAGTACAGATTCATATATCAGCAAGTGTATACCCTTGAAAGGTATTTCTAGTTGCCAATCAGTTTCAAAGCTTATTTCCCATTGTAACAACATAGCTTGACTGATACCTTAATGATACTATAATCCAGTGCCTTTGAGCTTTAAGCAGTAGTTATCTAAAGTCCTTATTTAGTTTGGAACATGCCATTTTGGTATATGAACTATAGGCTGATAGTTTATCCCTAAGGTACCCGGTATGAAAGTACGGTGTCGTAATGAAAGGTTTCCGTTGTACATATAGAAAGAGGCTGGCATGATAAGGTAGTTCAGCTAGTGCTGGGTACCAATCAAGTTCTTTAAGCCGTTCAGGACAGTGTGTATTTATATCTGGGGATCAGTGATCACTGTTAACCTTGTTAATAATGGGACGCGAAAACAATAGAGACAGGCTTCAGTTGGAAATCTAATTGAAACGACTGACCGGGTCAACTCGATTGTAAGGAGTGGTTTGGTTTGATATAATGCTGATGTACGTAATTATGCCCCGCTCCCCCGGTTGCATATTTATGCCTCTTGTGTTGTTATACAACATGGTGTATTGAGCGACCGAAAAGATGGCGCGTTTAGAAGCCTTTTATAATCGCTCGTTTGGTGTACAAGGTTGCAAAACCACCTCGGCCCCACATACTGCTCTGATGACTTTAAAAGTCAATGCATATTTTTGTCTGTGCTCGGCTGACTGCACCTCTGCTGATGGAATAGAAGGCTGAGACAAATCTACTCATTCCATTCCCCCTCCCTTCCCCTCCCACCCTCCCACCTAAAGACGGGTCACCCACACCCACACATCCCTGCCTTCACGTGATCATTGGTACCTGTTTTATAAAGGTACGAACACCATTGGCTATTCCCTAAAATAAAGCATACGTTGAATCATCATCTACAAAACTATATTTGACATCTCCCTAAACGCCTTAGAGGTTCTGTGCCTCATAAGGGATCCCTCTATCGGCAATGGATGATGACATAAACATGGGCGTGACTACAGGGGTTGTGATGGAGGGGGCCGACACCCTAAAACAAAATTGTTCCCAGACGGCATTTTAAGCCTCGGTTTGAAACATCAAATTATTCTTAGGCTTCCAAACACGCTCAAAACACGTTTGTAAACCACGCCCCTAAAAATACAATAAACAAAGGTTCACCATCTGCTAGCTGGATATGTTATTCCACGGCACGGACCCCACTTCTGAAATCGATGCATGGTTCTTGTCGATCCAGCAACAACTATTCCTGACTGGCATTATTAAAGCACTTGATCGATTATTTTATTTTCGAGTGCCATTATTCGACCCCGTAGTGAACTCGAATGATGTCGTCACTTTGATTTGAAATGATCAAAGAAATTATTTGTCGACTTATTAAATCCGAAAGTAAATCTTTTAGGCTACTAACTAAATACAAGTACCAGTTGTCCAGAGCATTTCTCCTTCAAAAATGTTGCTACGTATAAGACAAGTAATTCCCCAAAATTCAGTTTCTTATTTCGATTTGACAAGAAAGAAGAATAACAATAATAACATAAAGTACGAGGATGAATAAGAAAACTACGGAGACATATCAATTTGTTTTCTTTTCGAATGGTACAAGTAAACAAAGAGAGTTTGAATGAGCGTACTCCCCCCAAAACAAGTAACATGTACCCATACCTTTAAAACTGAAAACTAGACAACTAAACCAGGAGGATATTTGCCAACCTCGTTATAAAAAGGAGTATTATTTTAGACCGACTTCCCCCTCTTTCATTGACGCATCATTTACGTCCCTGGATGGCTGTATGATTAATGTTTCGAGATTTCCACCAGATGATTCACGACCGCTAATGTTAACATATTGCTTCCACGGTGTAAAACGGAAGCCACAAACCGGCTCATACGTCTACCCGTGGGCCCTTCTCCTCCGTAAAGGTTTAATAATCTGACCCGATGGCCCACGGGTAGTTGGTCTCTACAGTCGACACCTTCTATGAACTTGAAGATTAAAACAAGAATCGAACGTTTTACCTTTCTTGACCAGTAGCTTTTTTAGTAATTTGCGTTTTTGTTTTATGCTCTCGATGTACGTGTATAAATTGTGCAGTTTCAACATTGCCAACCTGCAGTTTGTTTGTTGTTTTAGTTGTTGTTCAGTTTATATATAAATATATATATATATATTATTTAGGAAGTCAACCAAATAAATATCAAGAAAAATAGCTTGTTTGAAGTGTTAATTTGTTTTAACCATTTTAGTTTACAAGGAAATGACAACAATTTACACAAAAGTTTGAACGTTCCAAATTGTCTATTGCTATAGGCACCACTTTATCCGTCATGGACCATCATGGTTTGTCGGCCACATTGTGTTGAACATATAGGGACGGGCGTAGCTTGTTGGACATGGTTTGTTAGACAGAGATAGTTTGTCGGACACACTGTTTCGAACATATGGGACGGCCTACGTAGTTTGTTGGACATGGTTAGTCGGACAGAGTGGCTTGTTGGGTACAATGTGCGAAAATATTGGAGCGGACATACTTTGTTGGACATAATTTATCGAACAGACTGGTTTGTCCAACACACTGGCTCGGCCATTGTGGTCCAAATCAGTTGCACATAATGGTCCGCACGTATACGTCTAAAACAATGAAGGGCGGACTGCATTATCAGGCCTATATACAAGTTTCAGATTGTACTCCAAACGGACTGTTCCTCTTCACAAAATATCCCTATTGCCCCTTGCACAGTTAGGCTGTGGGGCTTTAGTGACGTGTAAAGATTACACGCGAATAACATCTCCCTTGACTCAACCTGAATAGTAAGCTTAAAATAGAGCGACTTGGCTGGTTATCCAGAACTGAACAACTCGTGTCTGACAGAGTTTAGTCAGCAAACAATAACTTGGCAACAAAGGTGTATGATTGTGTTTCATATTTAGCGACCCAGGGACTTCTCGGCCCTCATGAAGAGCTGAGAGTTAAGAAGTGGTTCCAGGAATGCTGATGATAATTAACTAACCTGCAAACAGGTGCACGGTACTGAAAAACAAATAATAATTCTTTAGTTTTTAGGAAAGTGAGCTCATTCCCACATCCTGTAGTTCTCAACAGAAATACGACCCGTGGTAAAAATCATCAACTTTGGTTGTTCCCCCTGTTTTGTATTACATTGCAAAGCACTTTGCTATAATTTGCTTATTTCTACTGCGATCTAAATGTGTCCAACTGTGAGTTGTGGAGATCTTTTAATGCTACTTTTGTCGACTTTGACAGTATTTTTCACTCTGCTGCCGCATCCCAGGTTGTACCGTAAACTTGGGTGTGATCCCTGGCTATACGACAGTTAGGCCTCCAGGTTGAATGGCTTCAGACTGGCACCACGAAAAAAAAGAAATTGACAAACCAGAGTGACGGTCATTATTAGAGCTACCATGATAGAGCTACACAGAGGTCGCAGATTCATGCCCCGTTCTAACAAATTTGTCTTTGGTCAACCCAAAATATTTCAAACGACCCCCCCCCCCCCCCGCCCTGGTACTTGTACTGATACTGATACTGGTTTAACTTTTTATTCAGCGAGGTTCTCAGTTGAAACTAACTATTAGTTTTAACGATGCTTATCAATTTATCAACTTATCTTTAACATGTAGTTGCCATGACTGCACTTTTTTGTTGTAGACAGAATGTACACGGGCACAAATCTGGGTCAAAATTGACCACAAAGGAAAATATTGTCCTTTCTTCCACTGCAAGTGAAACTGATTTCTTAATTTCAAAGGTCTTATCGCCGCATTTCCCCATGGAAAATTGTTGAATCTTGTTGTGACAGTTAATTCTAGTTCATGTTTGTTGAACTCACAGCCTCACCCGAACTCTCGGTTTCCCCTGACATAGCCAGACCCCTCTGACGGTCACAAACCAACGTCCGCTAATTGACCGAGTTATAATGACCCAGAGGAACATTTCAGACTACAATGGTTTCCATATTGACCCAGGATAGTGATGGTAAAATATAATCATACATTCAGACCAGGCAGAGGTTGGGCAGCCCCGGGTTTGTGAGGGTAGTAATAGATCCCGAACTTTCGTTTTGTTGTGTCACTGACCCCATTAGACAAAGGAAGCTGACCTGCTACAATATAAAAAAAAATTGCTTTTCAATTTTGTAGAAAGCATTGACAACTTTGGGTTAAAGAGTTAGTAAAATAATTTAGGGAAATATTTAGTAAATATCTCTAATAACATTAAAGGTATTTTGTCATGTCTAAACACAAAACACTCGTGGGAAGCCATTGACAGTTTCGACTGTACTCTTTTGCTCCCTAATTTGCCCTTCCGGAGTATCATGCACTTAACCAGTTTGTTGTCAATGCAAATTGCCCAGCATAAGGCGAGAGGGCCACTGGAGACGAGGGCTAAACACAAGGACAATTAAGAAAACTAAATGATACAGAATGATATCTGCTCACATTCGATGGTATAGATGGTGGACGGTGAGACACGCAAGGAGTTTCAAAGTGTAGGTGGAAATTTATATCGGTGTACTGGCCATTGGAACAGATAGCCCTACAGGGATGGGTTGAGAAGATATGGACAAAGGTGTACTACACTCCTAAAAACATCCGACACAGAATTGACCCGAATATGGGTCCCAGGGGGGCCTGACCATTTTCTGGGTCAGTGTGACCCGGAATGTGTGTGAAAAGGACCCAGACATGGGTCAAACTGAAGCAGATTAAGAGCTCAGGGGTCGATTTCACAAAACCCTTCCTAACTTAGGACTAGTCCTAGGCAATGCTAAGTTAAGACCAGTTACTGGTCCTAACTTCAGATAAGACTAGTCTTATCTCTTTGTGAAATCGACCCCAGGTTCATTAAACAAACAACAAATCAGTTCCCGGATTAATTTGAGCAAGAAATGGTCAGGCTTTTATGGTCCGGGTCAATTCTGACCCGAAGTGTTTTTGTTTTTGATTTTGTTTTTTCTTTTCCCCAAGAACAGGCTAAGGGTGTGACAGAAAAGGGGTTTGTTGGTGCCTTCAATGCCCCTTCACTAGCTGTCTGGCTTTTCATAATATCGTTATCAGCTTGTAACGCTATTATTATTATTACAGGCATGGCCCTTTATTGGTGAGGCTAATTGATGAACTACTACATTATGAAAACCGATGGCTGATATCGTAGACTATAAGCGAGAAACGGAAAGATTCAAATGGACCCAAAATAAATCTGACCTTCACCAGGACGTTTTAGTCACACTCCTCTGGGTATGGTAATGTGATTAAGGGAAAACCAAACCAAAAGAAGCAAATGTAACACTGGTAATTCATAACGTGTTATTAAAGGTGTTATTGGATTAATATAGAGCTGACAAGGTTGCAGATATGGTTCATGTTTTGTGTGACTATACGTACCCATAAAGTATAACAAACTCCGTGAAAGTTTTGGATTAATCCGTTTTGTGAGTCAGGAGAAGGCAGTGAAAAACCATGCACAGTTTTCAGGATGTAACCACGCTATTGTCCTTCAACCGAAATCAGCTCTTGTGTGCGTGTTTTTTGTGTTTGTTTGGGTGCCTTTTTATTTCTTAAATTTGGTATGTTTAGATGTGCAGATTTCTCGAATATTACTTCATTTTTAGAGGAAATTACATCACAGAAAAATGGTCCCAGTATAAAGTTTATAATAAGTATAAGCTTTTAGACTAAAATTTGACAATTATGTTTGTTATCCTTACTTTAATATCTTGAAAAGAACAGTACATCAATGTTTTGGGGAAAGTAAGATCATCTATACACACCCAATACAACAAATTTGTAAACATTCAATTTTGATGTTCTCAAACAACGGATTTATGTTCTCTTGTCGGAGGAGGGGGGGAGGGGGTGGGGTGGGGGTTACTTTATACACGTACTCGCCCTGTAGTTCGCATACAACCTTGGCAAATCGAATTTTACAGAGTTGTTCCCTGGCTAAGTAACACAGTGCTGATTACAGATTCCCATTACACCACGGAGGGTATCAGACTAATACTGCTATTACATTACCCCCTCAAGCCTCGGTTTCGTTACATTGCTCTCAATGGGAGAAACAAACCAAGATGGCTGAATCATAATAGGTCTTGTCACTATTCAAACTGACCTTGCCTCGCTGCGTGAGTATATTGTGTTCATGTGTCAAATCAACTAGGGTTTAATATGGCTGTTTTCCCAGAAAGGGGCAAATGAATTATGGTAAAAGTTACCCATGTTAGTCCACGCACGGGCATGTTTCTCTTGGCATTTAAGGCACATGTATGAACACACTGTAATAAGACAGAAATAGCAACACTGTCACTTACCTTCATTGACTGCGTATGTACGTTGAATCCAACACACCAGCCACATTATGTACACTTGACTCTTTAGTAATTCCATGGTCCGAAACTTCTTAGCTTTGTTTTTTATAACGTACGAAATTAGAGTTAGTTCATTCCGTAAACTGAATGCCGCTGCTCAATATTGTTGCAACTGATATACTGGTTGCCCAAAAAAAATTGAGATCGGCGTGCCTGCACACACACACACAGTCGGATTGCGAAGGTTTTGGGTGTAATGAAGTTTACATGCTTCAGACAGTTGCTCGTCGCCCACGCGCCCCGTTCCTTCACCTACGCACTGAATGAGCACAAAACTTTTTGTACGTCATTATAAAGGGGAGTCACAATGTGGAACGGCCAGTCAAGATAAAGTTTATGTTTATCGCCCACCGAAAGTACAAAACAGAAGTCTGTTAATAAGGTTTGGTAGTTCAAATCTTAAACAATGTACATAGTCGGTGTGTTAGTTAGGTGTACGCAAAATTTGGCTACCTGAGTTTAAAAAATAAAAAAAATAATCAGTTGTTGAAACACACTCGTTATTATTTAACACAATTCCGTACAACTAGTGTAAGTGCTGCATGCAAGGGTACCTTCGCCGGTGTGGCAGGAGATTCTGTCCCCCCGGAGATTCGGTCCCCCATACGGCAAACTGTGTACAAACTTCTTCTGATAGCGGACTCTTTTGAATCATCCTCTGTCAGCCCTTGTTAATTTCCCATATGGGGGACCGAATCTCCGGCGGACACAAATCCCTGGGACACCGGAACCAAAAATAATACAATTGGATTATCGTAAATCGGCACTCATGGCTCGCCAGTGGCTTATGCGCAAGCGCGTCAGTGGTGCCTCACTACTGTAATCCCACTGTTTTTGTTACCTGGCAACTGATGTGTGTCCCGTAGGCGACACGGTCAAGGGTAATGTCTGAATGGCCTTGAGGGTTGGTCTTTTTTGACAGAGACCAAAGAGGAAGGATAGTGATTTATTGTGTATGATGTCATTTAAAAACTAAAGAGATTGTGTTTTGCACAACAATGAAGTCAGTATATGTATTGAAATTTTAGCTACCATGACTAATCTGGAGGGTTTTTTCCCTCTTTATTCGTACTCGATCCACTTCGTGCACGGACCGTTGAGGGCGTAGAATCGGTAGATTAAATAAAGTTGACGGATAAGTTTCAGCAAATAATGTGCTCATGAAGTGTATCAGAATTGTTTCGTTTGTTTTGTTTTCCAATCGAAGACTTCCCTTGGAACTCCTGGTGTTGTTGTTGTTGTTGTTGTTGCTGCTGTTGCTGTTGCTGTTGCTGTTGCTGTTGCTGTTGCTGTTGCTGTTGCTGTTGCTGTTGCTGTTGCTGTTGCTGTTGCTGTTGCTGTTGCTGTTGTTGTTGTTGTTGTTGTTGTTGTTGTTGTTGTTGTTGTTGTTGTTGTTGTTGTTGTTGTTGTTGTTGTTGTTGTTGTTGTTGTTGTTGTTGTTGTTGTTGTTGTTGTTGTTGTTGTTGTTGTTGTTGTTGTTGTTGTTGTTGTTGTTGTTGTTGTTGTTGTTGTTGTTGTTGTTGTTGTTGTTGTTGTTGTTGTTGTTGTTGTTGTTGTTGTTGTTGTTGTTGTTGTTGTTGTTGTTGTTGTTGTTGTTGTTGTTGTTGTTGTTGTTGTTGTTGTTGTTGTTGTTGTTGTTGTTGTTGTTGTTGTTGTTGTTGTTGTTGTTGTTGTTGTTGTTGTTGTTGTTGTTGTTGTTGTTGTTGTTGTTGTTGTTGTTGTTGTTGTTGTTGTTGTTGTTGTTGTTGTTGTTGTTGTTGTTGTTGTTGTTGTTGTTGTTGTTGTTGTTGTTGTTGTTGTTGTTGTTGTTGTTGTTGTTGTTGTTGTTGTTGTTGTTGTTGTTGTTGTTGTTGTTGTTGTTGTTGTTGTTGTTGTTGTTGTTGTTGTTGTTGTTGTTGTTGTTGTTGTTGTTGTTGTTGTTGTTGTTGTTGTTGTTGTTGTTGTTGTTGTTGTTGTTGTTGTTGTTGTTGTTGTTGTTGTTGTTGTTGTTGTTGTTGTTGTTGTTGTTGTTGTTGTTGTTGTTGTTGTTGTTGTTGTTGTTGTTGTTGTTGTTGTTGTTGTTGTTGTTGTTGTTGTTGTTGTTGTTGTTGTTGTTGTTGTTGTTGTTGTTGTTGTTGTTGTTGTTGTTGTTGTTGTTGTTGTTGTTGTTGTTGTTGTTGTTGTTGTTGTTGTTGTTGTTGTTGTTGTTGTTGTTGTTGTTGTTGTTGTTGTTGTTGTTGTTGTTGTTGTTGTTGTTGTTGTTGTTGTTGTTGTTGTTGTTGTTGTTGTTGTTGTTGTTGTTGTTGTTGTTGTTGTTGTTGTTGTTGTTGTTGTTGTTGTTGTTGTTGTTGTTGTTGTTGTTGTTGTTGTTGTTGTTGTTGTTGTTGTTGTTGTTGTTGTTGTTGTTGTTGTTGTTGTTGTTGTTGTTGTTGTTGTTGTTGTTGTTGTTGTTGTTGTTGTTGTTGTTGTTGTTGTTGTTGTTGTTGTTGTTGTTGTTGTTGTTGTTGTTGTTGTTGTTGTTGTTGTTGTTGTTGTTGTTGTTGTTGTTGTTGTTGTTGTTGTTGTTGTTGTTGTTGTTGTTGTTGTTGTTGTTGTTGTTGTTGTTGTTGTTGTTGTTGTTGTTGTTGTTGTTGTTGTTGTTGTTGTTGTTGTTGTTGTTGTTGTTGTTGTTGTTGTTGTTGTTGTTGTTGTTGTTGTTGTTGTTGTTGTTGTTGTTGTTGTTGTTGTTGTTGTTGTTGTCGTTGTCGTTGCTGTCGTTGTCGTTGATTTGTTTTGTTTTTAGTGACGTCCCCTTTTGTTTTGTACATGAAAGCTCTGTCAATATTTCAACATTCTATTGTTTTTATAATACATTTATTTATTAACCTTGAGCGGAGTTATGCGACTTCGTTTATTTCACGCTCCAAAATTATCATATCCACCACAAAAAAACACCAAAGTTTATTTACAAATTAATGGAATAAAGTAATTAATAAGTACAATAAATACATTATATACAACAGGTTAACTAGAGTTACAACGGCTCTATACAATTAGAGAGGAGTCATAAAATACGTGTATTAAAAGTACAAAAAACGTCACAGATTGTAAGCATGAACAATGAACTCAATAGCTGAATTCCAGTTGATTATTAATAGAGCACAGGGTGTTATTAGCATAGACAGATAAAAACTTATCTATTTAGTTATTTAGTTATTTCTTTATTTCTTTAGTTAGTTAGTTAGTTAATTATTTAATTGTTTAGTTAATTAGTTATTTAGTTATTGATTTTTTTTATTTGGTTATTTATTTATTTTTCATTTTTTATTTATTTTATTTTTTTATATGCATATTTGTTAATTTAAATATCTAATTTATTTATTTATCTATTTTTGTTTATTTATTTGTTTATTTGTTTATGTATTCATTGGGAATAATTATTACTATTATTTTGTTCTTATTTTTAGGCCTAAGAAAATTGTTCATACATTTCAGAAACTACAAGGTATTCTATTCGATCCAAGGGTTACTGGGTTAAATTAGAAATTACTATAAAAACAAACAGTTACAAACCAGATTTAGATAAACACAGCTGGGCGCGGATAGAGTGTACGTTGTCAACACAAGCAGCTGTGTGACGTACTGCTTTTTGTATTCAAACCGGTGTATGTGTTTCAGATCGATGAGACGTAAAATGCAAAGATACTTATCGCACATTGAACTCCAGAACAACTGCTCAGTCAGAATCAATACACCCAGCAATTCCATGGCCAACGTAAATCAATCTGACTCCGAACATCGGACTGACTGGAGGTATATATTTTCAGGTAGGGATAATTGCTGCTATTTTGGATGTATTTTGAAATATACATTTTTAAAACAACATTTTGAGATATAGCGGACACTATAGGGGTGAACTCTTTGGTTTGGGTGTATACAGACAAATTTACCCAACCCTAATAGTGTCATTGGCCGAGTGGATAAGATCACTGGACTCAAGCTCTGGTGTTTCTGATCAGCAGAGTGTGGGTTCGAGCCCCGGTCGTGACACTTGTGTCCTTAAGCAAGACACTTAACCATGATTGCTTCGTCCTTCGGATGGGACGTAAAGCCGTTGGTCCCGTGTGTTGTGTAACCCACGAAAAAGAACCCAGTGCACTTATCGAAAAGAGAAGGGGTCCGCCCCGGTGTTCCTGGTTTGATCGGCTGCATATTGCGCCACAGCACCTTGTAAACCATTACATGGTGCTATGTAAAGGAGTAGGTCTCATACTTCAAACGAAGCCCCACATACCTTGCAGGAAACATGAATGTTAAGCGCTTAGAGGCTGGCCTGCAGTAGGCGCTATACAAATACAATATATTATATTATTATTATTATTGTATTGTTGTTGGTCCCACGAAGTGACCTATATGGTCCACAGCCAAAACAAATCCGTGTTTAGAGAAAATAGTGATTGAAGTTGCATTACAAACCGCTGTTTCGAAGTCTGCGTAAGATATCTTATATAAAAAATGTTGCTACTTTTTACTGGTATGTACGTGTGTGTCAATTCGTGGCGCCGTTTACGATATTAGTTTAATTGGGAAATATTATGTATTGGAATGTGACGGATTAGAGCAACTATTAAAAATTAACTTAGTCGTGTGCAAAAGAGTTTTGGTAGAAATTTTATCTGCGAAAATAAAAATCACCCTTATCCTTTGTAATCACCCTTTAGTCCCTTTAGTCTCGGACAAAGAACTGAAAAAAAACAAACAGAAAGCATTCTTTTTATCACCAGGCTCTTCAAATTTCGTTTGAAATGATTGTCCGTTGAATCAGCATTCAACAGTGAAACTGAGTTATTCAGTTTCACCAGTTTAGCATTCACAAGTCAAATAAGATCATTCAGTTTCCTTAGGCCGCAAGAGACTCATTTGAATACGTGTTAATGAAATTGATTGAATCTTTGCTAAAGTAGTAGGAGACGTTGTAACAAACACACTTGGCCCTCTACTTCCTCATCAGAAGTCCAGTTATAGAGCGGAGTAAACATGAGATGGAGATGTAGGACCCTTTTCTGGATGCCGAGGTTAGCCTTGACGTGCTTACTTATGACGCTGCTCCTACTTTGTTACCTTGGTCTTTGGAAGACAGTTAAACCAAATGTCCATGGAATCTTGTGTGCGATGTCAGGGAAAGGTTGGTAAAAAAAAAATAACAACAACAACAACGCGTTGATCTTTGTTTAGGTTATACAAGTGCCAAAGAGAAAACCAAAAAATAAATGATCCTTAATGTCCTGCCCCCCCCCCTGTAATAATAATCAAGAAAACAGGGCAGTCCCTTAGAGAACTTGCATACAAATAATGGGAGACTTTGGAACGCTGGGTGGCAGCAGACGTTTCTGCTGCCACCTATAGACTATGGGCCGTGGCTCTGAAATCCTTCTAGAAAACGATTCTTGTTCTCTCCGGAGAGGGTTTGCATGAAACTTAGCCCAGTTGTAGATAATATGTGTCTGAGCAAGAATCCAATTGTTCCCACGCTCAAATGTTGCACATTAATGTGTAATTCACGGATAAAATGTCACATTTTTTAACATAAGGAAAAACATAAGAAAAACAGCGCCCTCAATTGACCAAAATAAGAGAGGCTTTCTCCAGCTAGGCACAGTTTACCCCCCAAAAAATTCAGATTATGATGTGGAAACCTTTATAATTTTAAAGATCATGTATGCTAACAACATTTCTAAAAGTTTGTATGCTTATATCAACTATTGGAACACTAATTTTCAACTGTACTTGGTGTTTATGTGGTGGGGAATATGCTATAGGCCAGTTGATTCATTGTGAAATTGTTGAATCTCCAACACACTATTTCCAGGCAATTCAGGTATAACACATGGAAAGGAATGGGGTACACCACAAGTATAAAAAACCTGACTTGGGGAGGGGGTTCAGTCTTGCCAAATAAATAAGCAAACTATTTCTTGTTGATTGTAAAATAACTGGAGTTTTTGATATACTTTTTAATCCACAAAGTATGTCAAAACAGCCCTTAGAAAAAGTGACAAACCTCAGATATTTCCATCTTTGAATTTATTGAATGTCAATTCAACTTGCATAATCAAAAATATAAATGCTGAATTTAATAAATTATTAGGTTTTGTACTTGAATTTTCCAGTCCCTACAAATCATTTTCTGTAGAAAATATGTCCTACAAATCTGTTAAAAAAACCCATTCCTTTGTGCATTAAATTTTGTTTAAATTTCACACCACAGCTCTGTATGAGTTTTAAAACAGTCCCCTGTATGAATAACTCATAACTTACAAAAAGAACCACATAATATCATGTCATAATGGTCATGGTTTGTGTGCATAAAGACAAAGGAATGCTCATTTAACAAATGTTAACATTTTATTTCAACACGTTGAATAATACAAAATGTGTGTATCGATTATTAATGAAGTGTGATAAGATAAAGAATTGAAATGTAAATGCAACGTTAATGTCCTTTTCAATATTTTCCATTTAAAAATAATATATACATGAAGATGCTCTATGGTAGTTGTAAAAAAAATATAAAAAGTTAAAATAAGTATTTAAAAATAGTGATGTGCTAGGAAAGTTGATTGGTCATGGAGAATGATCTCAGATTAGATTACCAATTTCTAGTCAGACAGTCTGGGCTTAATTTTACAAAACCTGTAAGTAGCAGAATTGTTGCTTACTGGACCATTGTCATTTCATTAAAAAAAGCTAACCATAATTATACTGAAAGGTATGCTTATTTGTGGCAAGCAAATGAGTGATTTGTTTGTTTCTATTTTGTACTGTGATGCATCCTGGTTCTTTTCAGAACTCCTAAGTTCAGAACAGACCACAGTGTTTTGTTACAAGAAACACTTCACCTGATTACTTCTCATCGCAAACCTTTTAATCTCATTTGAATTACTACTGTTTGTTGACCATAACATTGCACATGCAACTTTCAATTAATGTGGTTCTGAAAAGAAACTTAGCTTTAAATTGATGGTCCTGTCACATGCACTGCCAATTTAGAGAATTTGCGTAATTACATAGTACATGCACAGGTATTAGAACTACTAAAATAAAAAATATCTTGTACATGTAGCCATCAGTATCACCTGCTCCTCCCCCTTTTTTCCAAAAACAGACGAGCCCTACAGCTACCATTTTACCCAACCAAACACATACATGTACAAGTTGATTACGTGTATTTTATTTTATTTATTTACTTCAACTTTTTGGGGGAGGGGGGTGCAGGGTTGTACACACATTATTCATGGTTAAATGTGGAATGTGCGATTTGGGCTGTAAAAAGCGTTTGAATACCGAGTTTCATGGCAAATGATGCAAACTCTCAGTAAAATATGAGCAGATGATAAGGTTCCCTCTTTCTTCATTGAAGAACTTGACTGGAGCAATCAAATTCTCTTTTGAGCAGGCTCCGAGTCCTCCTCTCCGATGTGAGAAGATTCACTGAGATCTGGTTGGGAAAAAAAAATACATAACAAAATTAAGTCCCTCTTCAAATAACACTTTTGACACCAAAGATTTTTCTAAAATGTAAATAATAATACTTTTTAAACAAAAACAAGCAAAACAGTTTTTAAAATACAAAGGTGGGAACCATTTTATGGAAGTCTCTACAAGCAATTTATTTCAAACTGGCAACTCGACAGTCTTTTGTAAAAATTTTTGACGATCTGTTGAGGAATTAAATAATTTATTCAGAGCTATAATTAATTCCCAACTCATGGAGACAATTTCTGTTCCCTTTTTATGAATTTTTTTTATTTGTAAAAATTTAGAAAATCTTGCAAATATGGACACTCCGACAGAAATGGCTCATTAGTCATATCGCCTGTAGTTACTACTACTAGTTAGTACAGAAAATGTACACAATACGAGCCATTACCCTTCGTGCAAAGGCCACTGGGACTGGGAGGAGGGTTACTGATTACTGCACCTACCCAAGACTTAGTGTAGCTGATAAACGTAGCTCTTGAGTCTTGGTCATGAACCTTAGACATCAGGGCTACAAAGAGTACTCCTGTGTACAAATATGGGTCTGAATGCCCAACATGTTCTTTATACCTGTGTCCGTGCAATACGTGCATGAACACCTCTTGGGTTTTTTTGTCTTTCTTTTTAAAAACATTTTTGTGACATTTACATTGAAGGATGAAGCCAGGGCAAAATTTGTTCTACCCATCATGATGGTGCGATTGTGTATAACCAGTTGAAACAACATGTTGAACATGTGGACCAATTTATTTTGACTCACTGCCCCAGCTCTATAAAACTTGTATTTTCCGGTATAATATTAATAATATAGTAACACCGCATGCAGTCACGAATGTCAAAAATAAATGTTCAATATATAACTTGAAACAATTCTCTAACCTTCAGCAGCAGGCTCATGTTCCTTATCTCGCTTCTGCCTGGCAAGTGCAGCCCGTCTTTGTTTTGTAGCATCCGTGAAATATTGGTAACCCTTCCGATGAAAAGGGGGGAAACCACCATCGTTGCGTTAGGTACTAACTTTTAGTTAGATAGTGCAGCGCAAGCTGCACCATCACCGCCACTATCTTGCAAGAAACACCTCGCTATTTCAGCTGATTTTCCGTCAAGTTCCTTCCAAATCTGCACACATTGTCTGAATTTTGTCCACTATGTTTCAGTTATAGGTGTAAAGGCTTCATGGACATCACACAAATGGGCATAACACTGTAAATTAGACTGCTTCTCGCTGTCTGTTTCTGACATGTTGCCCACATGATGACGATCCAGCTGCGTGAAAATTTTGTTTATGCAGAGCGCATTTTATAGATTTGCACAATATCGAGATTGCGCAAAATTTTGCTCAATTTTCAGATTCAGTGCCCAGTCTGGGAATGCAGAATGAGCAGCGCAATCTCCAAATTGTGCAAATTCGTAAATGCGCTTCGCTTCTACATAATACGTCGCAGCGCGTTCCTTCGTACATCCGCACGCTTCCATAAGACCAATTTTGATTGCTCAATTGCCTGATGAGAGACCAAATTTCATTGGACAACCTACTCGCGCCTGACTCAGTTACCGTATATCGTTGCACAAATTAGGGCGATTTTTGTCGTCAAATTACGAAATTATGTGCAACATTTGAGCGTGGGAACAAGCAAAAATTGCAAGTTGGTATTATTATCTTCGTTTTTAAGTGGTTACTGAGTAAACCCTCTGTTGAAGAGAACAAGACTGTAAGATACGACTGGACGGCCGACGGTCTACTAGTGTCCCAAAAGTCCCCCGTTCCTTACTTGGAAAATGTTACCAAGCCAGCCATGTTATGTCATAATATGAACCGTGTGCAAATGGTATCGTGCTTATTTTTGCTAAGCAAAAAATTGCTAATTGAGTAAGCTTGTAATGGGGGACTTTAGGGACGCTTGGTGGCAGCAGACAGGTAAATCCGTTATTCTCGGTAATGTGCGCATGCTCAGAACTACGTAAACAATGGAAAATTACCTGGTAAGTCTGCTGCCACCTAGCGTTCCAAAGTCTCCCTTTTTGAAAAGTAATGTGCACATATCTTGGTAAAAATATCATTTTGTGAGGGATTCCAATCATTTAAGCAAATATACAAGACAACCAACTGCACCTTTTCTCTGCAGAAACATGGAAACTGTGTGCGTATCAAGCGGCTGGAGAAAAGGCTAAGATTATCCCAAAGGTACTGTAAATATTCAACAATGATTTGTAATTTACTTTCAAATGAGGGGCCTCCAAATGTTTTCAACATTTTCACTGTTGTACAAAGAAGACGATATGGGGAGGGGCGGGGCTCAGAGACCGTTTACGACTGGATGGGGTAATAAAATGAAACACACGGGTCGACCCAGGAGAGCTTATCAATCTTGCCCAATGGGAAAGTTAGTCTGAGACTGTATAATGGAACGACATAATGGCAGTAGTCATATACCAGGTAAAAATGTCCATTGTTTACAAGTTCTTAGCATGCGCAAATTTCCGAGGACATTGCATTTAGTTGTTAAGTTTGCTGCACCCTAGCGTATTAAAAAGTCTCTCGGCTATTCGATTGTGGCCAACAAATGGTTGATTAAACAATAATTTACTTCATTCAGGAATAGAAACCGTAACTTGCAATACAAACATAAATGCAAATGGTACAATATTTATTTCACAAAATATATTCTTTCTGAGCAAATATAATTAAAAATGCCACAATAAACTTGTGTTTTTCAACTAACTAGCTTTATATTAAAAAAATAGCTTTAGATACAAAATTCAAACTTACATAATTTTAACCAAAGTTCTAAAGCCCAGATACACATAAAAAATAAATGATGCAATCCAAATAACAATGACAACTTAAAGGGGCACACCGGCTTCGTTGGGCTATTTGGGCTACAAAATAGGCTAACATATGCCTTCAAAGGTCTTCCAGGAATGGAGAAGAACGGTTCCTAAAAGAAACCATCAAATTTTGCCGTTTTTGAGCATTTTTCAAAAAACGAAGGTCGCGTGATTTATCCGAACCAAAAAAGTGGTTCGGATAAATCATGGATTTTCGGAGTTAGTTTTACTTCCAGCCGTATACAAGTAAATTACTGAACCAAATTTAAATCTGTTTTTTAAAAATTATTTATTTATTTATTTATTTATTAACCCTCGATTAAGCCATCAGGCACTTTTCAGGTGTCCGTTTTTAATTAAAAAGTAATTACTCCGCCATTATATTTCATTTGTATTTTAAAAATGTAAGGTTCCTCAACTACACCTAGCCAAATAGCATGCCAATTGTCTTGTTACCATCGGGGTTGATTTCACACCCCCAAAAATCCACCAATGACCAGTTCTCCCGGTATTCCCTTGGGAAATGTAAGAAATTTAAGAAATTATGATGTTTTTGCTGACTCATCAAACACGAGGGTTTCATTCAAACAAATGGCTTAGAGACACTTGTGGGCTGATCTCAATGGAAATTTTGCTTGAATTTATTTTATTTAGTAACAAGGGTCTATATCCAATAGTTTGGGCGATTTAAACATGATTGTGTTCTCAAAAAACACGTATTACACGCAAAATATATAACGGACACTTGAAAAGTGCCTGATGGCATAAGTGTGTGATTTTTTTTTGATGGTGTCACGAAGAGTTAATGTATTCAGATTATTGATACAATTTGTAAATAATGTTGAAAAATGGAACGTAAGATTCGCATTCAGAGAGTCCTTGCAACCGAAGCGTGTTTTACAGCGCACCAGCGTGGGAGCTAGCGGAACGTAAACCTTGGGGCATATCCCGTACAGCCGGTGCCGTGTCTCGTGTGGGGCCAGAGAGACAAGCCCCGGGGCATGAACTCCCCAGCTTGCCGGTCTAGCCGTGGGCGTGGGAGCTTGTCGGAGGGGTAGGAAGCCAGACCAACAATTACGGTTTTTGTAGGAGGGTTTTAGTCTGATACCCCTAGCTATTATCCCCTAACTATTGCAACGTGTTGCCTGCGCTACACACGCGGGACGACGACGGGGAATATTTATCCCATACAGCTAGTCTACTTCTATGATAGCTGCACAATGTCCACCCCCCCCAAAAAAAAAAAAATAAAAAACTAGACACTAAGTGTTTGTGAACAAACACAAAGCTGTTCCGTTTTGTTGTGCTTTGATTAATTGATCCAGACATTTAAAGTGAGCCTAAGTTCAAGATTGAACGATATGGTTCCATTTCCGGTTGACCCGGAATTAAAGGTCAACATGGGGTTACGGTAACCCAAGGCTTATATTCAATGCTCAAAGGGTTTATAACTGAAAACAAAGAAAATTGGCTAAGTAATTATTGAGATATAGGCCCACTTCCAGTTGACCCGGAAGTAAAGGTCAACATGGGGTCAGGGTTACCCAAGTTCAATCTTTAATGCTCAAAGGATCTATAACTGAAAATAAATTGAAAATCGGTTGTGTAGTTCTTGAGATATGGTCCCACTTCCGGTTGACCCCTAGTAAAGGTCAACATGGGGTCATGGTTACCCAAGGCTGATCTTTGGTGCCCAAGGAGTCTATAACTGAAAAAAGTTTGAAAATCGGTTGTGTAGTTCTTGAGATATGGTCTCACTTCCGGTTGACCCGGAAGTAAAGGTCCAAATGGGGTCATGGTTACCCAAGGCTGATCTTTGGTGCCCAAGGAGTCTATAACTGAAAAAAGTTTGAAAATCGGTTGTGTAGTTCTTGAGATATGGTCCCACTTCTGGTTGACCCCTAAGTAAAGGTCAACATTGGGTCAAGGTTTCCCAAAGCTAATCTCCAATGCCCAAGGAGTTTATAACTGAAAAATGTTTGAAAATCGGTTGTGTAGTTCTTGAGATATGGTCCCACTTCCGGTTGACCCCTAAATAAAGGTCAACATTGGGTCACGTTTTCCCAAAGCTAATCTCCAATGCCCAAGGAGTCTATAACTGAAAAATGTTTGAAAATCGGTTGTGTAGTTCTTGAGATATGGTCCCACTTCCGGTTGACCCCTAAATAAAGGTCAACATTGGGTCACGTTTTCCCAAAGCTAATCTCCAATGCCCAAGGAGTCTATAACTGATAAAAGTTTGAAAATCGGCTGTGTACTTCTTGAGATATGGTGCTGCAAAGATTAACTAGTTCAATATTCAAATGTAGCGCCCGGGACAAAATCGTCGAGCGCCCTGGGCAACAGAATCACGACGTACATGTACACATGCACAAGCCACCGTTTCAATACGCTATAGATCGATATTTTTGTATAAATAGTGTGCAGCGACTGGTACCCAGAAGTCGGCTATTTCGTTACGGCATTTCGCGTGCATTTTTCTCTGTGTCGCAGGGCATCCTGACTACATTTTTAGTCGATGAACGGAAACTTGTCTCCAAGCCATTGGTGTCTGATTTGTCACTGAATCGTTAATTATCGTGGAAATTGTTCTACTTTGATAAGTTTTAATGACCAGGAACATCTCTTATTAAAAGCAATTAACTTTTCAAAACAGTTTATGTAATTTAGGAAACTATTTCGTAATTTTAATTGAAAATATCGTGTTTTTGACTGTCAAAACATTTGTCCTTTCAGCGCCAAGTGTTTTGTACACAGAACAAAAACGCGCCAACAAATGACGTCATTGATGACGTTTTATGAATTTTTTGCCACGCTACAGAGCTACATAATAAGACGAGTCTATATTTGAAAACAGTTTGAGGATCAGACATATACTTCTTGAGATATGGTGGGAACAAGATTGCCTAATTAAATATTCATGTCATTATAACTCAGCTAATTAATGAAGAACTTGAACAATTTTACTCTTAGCATAATTTCATGTTCTAAGCTTCAATTTGATGTAAGATCTGAATCTCCCATATCTATTATTTTAGAGCTTAGGTTCGTACAAAATCGTGTACAAAAGCTATGGCAATTTTGACAGAAACAAAGAATAATAATAATAACTAGACATTAAGTGTTTGTGAACAAACACAAAGCTGTTCCGTTTTGTTGTACTTTGATTAACTGATCCAGACATTTAAACTGAGCCTAAATTCAAGATTGAACGATATGGTTCCACTTCTGGTTGACCCGGAATTAAAGGTCAACATAGGGTTACGGTAACCTAAGGCTAATCTTCAATGCTCAAAGCGATATAACTGAAAAAAAAGAAAATCGGCTGTGTAGTTCTTGAGATATGGTCCCACTTCCGGTTGACCTAGAAGTAAGGTCAACATTGGGTCACGGTAGAACAAGGCTAATTTTCAATGCTCAAAGACTCTATCACTGAAAAAAAAAAGAAAATGGTTGTGTAATGAGTTGAGTAATGATCCCACTTCCGGTTGACCCGGAAGTAAAGGTTAACATGGGGTCATGGTAACCCTAGTTAAATATTCAATGCTTTAAGGGTATATAACTGAAACAAATTGAAAATTGGCTAAGTAATTATTGAGATATAGGCCCACTTCCGGTTGACCCGGAAGAAAAAAGGTCAACATGGGTCAGGGTAACCCAAGTTCAATATTTAATGCTCAAAGGATCTATAACTGAAAATAAGTTGAAAATCGGTTGTGTAGTTCTTTAGATATGGTCCCACTTCCGGTTGACCCCTAGTAAAGGTCAACATTGAGTCACGATTTCCCAAAACTAATCTCCAATGCCCAAGGAGTCTATAACTGAAAAAAGTTTGAAAATCGGTTGTGTAATTCTTGAGTTATCGTCTCACTTCCGGTTGACCAGGAAGTAAAGGTCAACATGGGGTCATGGTTACCCAAGGCTGATCTTTAGTGCTCAAGGAGTCTAACTGAAAAAAGTTTGAAAATCGGTTGTGTAGTTCTTGAGATATGGTCCCACTTCCGGTTGACCCCTAGTAAAGGTCAACATTGGGTCACGATTTCCCAAAAACTAATCTCAAATGCCCAAGGAGTCAATAACTGAAAAAAGTTTGAAAATTTGTTGTGTAGTTCTTGAGATATGGTCCCACTTCCGGTTGACCCCTAACAAAAGGTCAACATTGGGTCACGATTTCCCAAAGCTATTCTCCAATGCCCAAGGAGTCTATAACTGAAAAAAGTTTTTAAATCGGTTGTGTAGTTCTTGAGATATGGTCCCACTTCCGGTTGACCCCTAGTAAAGGTCAATATTGGGTCACGATTTCCTAAAGCTAATCTCCAATGCCCAAGGAGTCTATAACTGAAAAAATTTGAAAATCGGCTGTGTACTTCTTGAGATATGGTGCTGCAAAGATTAACTAGTTAAATATTCAAATGAATCAATTAAGAATTTTTATAAAAATTTACATTTAGAGTTAAGCTTAAGTTCAAAAAATGTAGCGCCGCGCCCGGGACAAAATCGTCGAGCGCACCGGGCAACAGAATCACGACGTACATGTACACATGCACAAGCCACCGTTTCAATACGCTATAGATCGATCTTTTTGTATAAATAGTGTGCAGCGACTGGTACCCAGAAGTCGGCTATTTCGTTACGGCATTTCGCGTGCATTTTTCTCTGTGTCGCAGGGCATCCTGACTACATTTTTAGTCGATGAACGGAACATTGTCTCCAAGACTCAATAATATGGCTAGCCATTGGTGTCCGATTTGTCACTGAATCGTTAATTATCGTGGAAATTTTTCTACTTTGATTAGTTTTAATAACCAGGAACATCTCTTATTAAAAGCAATTAACTTTTCAAAACAGTTTATGTAATTTAGGAAACTAATTCGTAATTTTAATTGAAAATATCGTGTTTTTGACTGTCAAAACATTTGCACTTTCAGCGCCAGTGGTGTTTTGTACACAGAACAAAATCGCGCCACAAATGATGTCATTGATGACGTTTTATGATTTTTTTGCCACGCTGCGTAGCTACATAATAAGACGAGTCTAGATTTGAAAACAGTTTGAGGATCAGACATATACTTCTTGAGATATGGTGGGAACAAGATTGCCTAATTAAATATTCATGTCATTATAACTCAGCTAATTAATGAAGAATTTGAACAATATTACTCTTAGCATAATTTCATGTACTAAGCTTCAGTTTGATATAAGAATTAAGTCTCCCATTTTTATTATTTTAGAGTTTAGGTTCGTACAAAATCGTGTTCAAATGCTATGGCGATTTTGACAGAAACAAAGAATAACTAGACACTAAGTGTTTGTGAACAAACACAAAGCTGTTCCGTTTTGTTGTGCTTTGATTAATTGATCCAGACCTTTAAAGTGAGCCTAAGTTCAAGATTGAACGATATGGTTTCATTTCCGGTTGACCCGGAATTAAAGGTCAACATGGGGTTACGGTAACCTAAGGCTTATATTCAATGCTCAAAGGGTTTATAACTGAAAACAAAGAAAATTGGCTAAGTAATTATTGAGATATAGGCCCACTTCCAGTTGACCCGGAAGTAAAGGTCAACATGGGGTCAGGGTTACCCAAGTTCAATCTTTAATGCTCAAAGGATCTATAACTGAAAAGAAATTGAAAATTGGTTGTGTAGTTCTTGAGATATGGTCCCACTTCCGGTTGACCCCTAGTAAAGGTCAACATTGGGTCATGGTTACCCAAGGCTGATCTTTGGTGCCCAAGGAGTCTATAACTGAAAAAAGTTTGAAAATCGGTTGTGTAGTTCTTGAGATATGGTCCAACTTCCGGTTGACCCCTAGTAAAGGTCAACATTGGGTCACGATTTCCCAAAACTAATCTGAAATGCCCAAGGAGTCTATAACTGAGAAAAGTTTGAAAATCGGTTGTGTAGTTCTTGAGATATGGTCTCACTTCCGGTTGACGCGGAAGTAAAGGTCAACATGGGGTCATGGTTACCCAAGGTTGATCTTTAGTGCCCAAGGAGTCTATAACTGAAAAAAGTTTGAAAATCGGTCGTGTAGTTCTTGAGATATGGTCCCACTTCCGGTTGACCCCTACTAAAGGTCAACAATGGGTCACGATTTCCCAAAACTTATCTCATATGCCCAAGGAGTCTATAACTGAGAAAAGTTTGAAAATCGGTTGTGTAGTTCTTCAGATATGTTCTCACTTCCGGTTGACCCAGAAGTAAAGGTCAACGTGGGGTCACGGTTACCCAAGGCTGATCGCCAGTGCCCAAGGAGTCTATCACTGTAACAAGTTTGAAAATCGGTTGTGTAGTTCTTGAGATATGGTCCCACTTCCTGTTGACCCCTAAGTAAAGGTCAACATTGGCTCACGGTTTCCCAAAGCTAATCTCCAATGCCCAAGGAGTCTATAACTGAAAAATGTTTGAAAATCGGTTGTGTAGTTCTTGAGATATGGTCCCACTTCCGGTTGATCCCTAAATAAAGGTCAACATTGGGTCACGTTTTCCCAAAGCTAATCCCCAATGCCCAAGGAGTCTATAACTGATAAAAGTTTGAAAATCGGCTGTGTACTTCTTGAGATATGGTGCTGCAAAGATTAACTAGTTAAATATTCAAATGTGGCGCCCGGGACAAAATCGTCGAGCGCCCTGGGCAACAGAATCACGACGTACATGTACACATGCACAAGCCACCGTTTCAATACGCTATAGATCGATATTTTTGTATATATAGTGTGCAGCGACTGGTACCCAGAAGTCGGCTATTTCGTTACGGCATTTCGCGTGCATTTTTCTCTGTGTCGCAGGGCATCCTGACTACATTTTTTGTCGATGAACGGAACCTTGTCTCCAAGCCATTGGTGTCCGATTTGTCACTGAATCGTTAATTATCGTGGAAATTGTTCTACTTTGATTAGTTTTAATGACCAGGAACATCTCTTATTAAAAGCAATTAACTTTTCAAAACAGTTTATGTAATTTAGGAAAATAATTCGTAATTTTAATTGAAAATATCGTGTTTTTGACTGTCAAAACATTTGCCCTTTCAGCACCAAGTGTTTTGTACACAGAACAAAAACGCGCCAACAAATGACGTCATTGATGACGTTTTATGAATTTTTTGCCACGCTACAGAGCTACATAATAAGACGAGTCTATATTTGAAAACAGTTTGAGGATCAGACATATACTTCTTGAGATATGGTGGGAACAAGATTGCCTAATTAAATATTCATGTCATTATAACTCAGCTAATTAATGAAGAACTTGAACAATTTTACTCTTAGCATAATTTCATGTTCTAAGCTTCAATTTGATGTATGATCTGAATCTCCCATATTTAATATTTTAGAGCTTAGGTTCGTACAAAATCGTGTACAAAAGCTATGGCAATTTTGACAGAAACAAAGAATAATAATAATAATAATAATAATAATAATAATAATAAAAATAATAATCCCAAGAAAAACAAAACCTGTTCCGACTGCTAAGTCGGAACAGCTAATAATAATAATAATAATAATAATAATAATAATAATAATAAAAATAATAATCCCAAGAAAAACAAAACCTGTTCCGACTGCTAAGTCGGAACAGCTAATAATAATAATAATAATAATAAAAATAATAATCCCAACAAAAACAAAACCTGTTCCGACTGCTAAGTCGGAACAGCTAATAATAATAACTAGACACTAAGTGTTTGTGAACAAACACAAAGCTGTTCCGTTTTGTTGTGCTTTGATTAATTGATCCAGACATTTAAAGTGGGCCTAAGTTCAAGATTGAACGATATGGTTCCATTTCCGTTTGACCCGGAATTAAAGGTCAACATGGGGTTACGGTAACCTAAGGCTTATCTTCAATGCTCAAAGGGTTTATAACTGAAAACAAAGAAAATCGGCTCTGTAGTTCTTGAGATATGGTCCCACTTCCGGTTGACCTAGAAGTAAGATCAACATTGGGTCACGGTAGAACAAGGCTTATCTTCAATGCTCAAAGACTCTATCACTGAAAAAAAATTGAAAATGGGTTGTGTAATTCTTGAGTAATGATCCCACTTCCGGTTGACCCGGAAGGAAAGGTTAACATGGGGTCATGGTAACCCTAGTTTAATATTCAATGCTTAAAGGGTATATAACTGAAACAAATTGAAAATTGGCTAAGTAATTATTGAGATATAGGCCCACTTCCAGTTGACCCGGAAGTAAAGGTCAACATGAAGTCAGGGTTACCCAAGTTCAATCTTTAATGCTCAAATGATCTATAACTGAAAAGAAATTGAAAATCGGTTGTGTAGTTCTTGAGATATGGTCCCACTTCCGGTTGACCCCTAGTGAAGGTCAACATTGGGTCACGATTTC
>JAMKCF010000382.1:0-25977 GCA_023634235.1 Pisaster brevispinus | reverse complement strand
GAGCGTCGAAGGTGATAGGTCAACTCCTGGTTTCCTCTCATTGTGATTGAAATGAGCAGGATACCAGTCACAAATTGTACATGTGACATGGTAATTTGGCTGGTAACCTTATTCTGGTTAGCATCATTTTGTTGTGCTTATCTACTTTTTGTGCTTAAGCAGCTCTATGAAATTGGGGCTAGTTTTTGGCGTAAGTGGACCGGCCATGAATGAAAGTGCTGGTTATGCTTACATAGAATTGTTTGTCAAACATCAGTGGTACAAGACATTCCAACCAGTGCTTGGAAAGAATTACAATGTATTTGCCCACAATGTTGAGCCCCCCCACCATACCCGAAACTGGAAAGCACTAATATTCTGTGTCATTATGCGTTTCATTGGGTTTTTTTTTTTTAAATTTTATGTTAAGGTTCAAACAAAGCTTCTCCTGTATCTAATCTTTAAAAACTCCCAAGATCTGACCAACCTTCTTCCCACTTAACAACCTTATTCCCACGTTGCAGGTACAGCGTTAGTGTTAACCAGAATGCCCCTGGATAAGATCCAGGAAGGCTTGAAGCAGCTGATGCTAGCTCAGGTTACACCTCTCAGCCAGGTAGGAATAAATTATCAAGTTGATTCATTCATAGTGCGCAAATCCCACATACGAAGACGCTGAAATGCCCGCCACATAAACTGTGCTCAGATGGGGGTGCATTATGCAAAAAACACCGGGGCAGTCCCTTTCTCTTTCCCCATAAGGTGGCCTGGGTGAATGTACAGGACCTGTAGTTTGATGTCCCATCTGAGAGACGTAGGCTCTTCGTTTAAAGACAAGCCTCCACCCATGACACTATACATGGAATGGTCTCCCGCCCAATGACTGACCACAGTCATTGGTGCTTAGCGTGGCAGTTATACTACTAGCTAATTGTCCGATGAGCTAATTGTCAGGGACAAATCCACCTACCTCCTTACCTCCCCTCCCCTCCCCCATGCACAAGCCAGCGTATTGGGCTGATATGTCCGAATTGCGTGACGGTACATACAAATTATAATAACTTTTTGGGGGATGTGTTTTTGAAGGGGGGGGCATGAGGTAAAATTCACAAAAAACATCTAAAATAACACATTAACCCTTTGCATGCTACGGGCGCAAATTTGCGCCCGCAACGTTTATTCCCTCACTGCTATGGGCGCATATTTGCGCCCAACACAAGTTGCTACTTGTTTTGCATACAATCGAGCTTTCCTTTGACCCCTGACATTCATCCGGGTACTTTTTGGACACTTCGATATGTGGAAGCCATGTTACGAACGAAAACGCAACAATTTTTATAGAAAAAATCCTGAAATTTCCGAGTTTTTCCGCGACTGTTATCACCGTAAAACAAAAGGCAGTAAACATGGACGCCGCAGCAGCATTCGTGGAGATTTTCGCGGATTCTGACTCGGGAGAATCGGAGTTTGAGGACGTTTTGGGAGGCGATAGCGACAATAATGCTTCAGTTATGTCTACTGACAGTGTGGAATATATTGAATACACATCTATTTACGACATTTGGGCCGAATCTGACGACGATGGCATCGTTTTTGTGCAAGGAGGGGAACAGTCCAAGGTGGTGGGATGCTTTTTGACGTGCTTTACTAAGGGAATACGATCATACATGGCTGATGGAATTCAACCAGCTACATCATGGACAGATGATCTACATGATCTATGAATATGATCCTGAAGATGTCATCGAACCAGGGTACAACAAAAAATAAACTCTGAGAACAATTGGACATGAACATTTACTATATTTATTTGATCTTTTTTAGTCACATTTGCAAGTTTGTGTTGTGTATGTCCCTGATGTACATGTACATGTAAGCACATGCACACACACACAAGTTCATTTTTGAGGAAAATCATGAACTTTGGAAGTGAGTATTTTCTAAATTCTGCATCCAAAATCAATTCTGTTTGAACTAAATGGTTGCCAGTATTATACTCTACATTTATCTTATTTTGCATTTTGCAATAAAATAATTCCTTCACACAGAAAAAGGCTTTTTAGTACAACCGTGTGTAATTTTAATGGTTAATATGCAAAAAGATTCCAGCGGGCAGGAAACAGTATGTGTAGGGAATGGTAGCGTGCAAAGGGTTAAGAATGCCCCAGATTACACAATAGGGCTTTTAAATCCAAAGATAAACACCAAATAAAAACATTCAGAGGACCTAGTTTCAATTCATCCTGCATACTTAGGCAAAGCTTCAAATTAGCAGGAATGCCCCAGTTTTGACAAATCCTGCGGAAAACCCTGCACTTCCCATATTTAATTAATTTCTGTCATCAGAAGGCCCACTAAAATCACGTTTTTTAATTAAATTTGGCATTCACTGAAATCGTAATAGTTTTTTTTTTTTTTTTTTTTAAGTTCAGTAAGAAACAAACTTTCCAGTAACATCCACCAATGAAGAATGCAAGCATTCCTCAACCTAGTCAAGTTCTTGACAGATTCACAGTTCACTGTGTTGTTGCTTTCAAAGTTTAAGTTGGTAACCCCATGCTTTCTGTCGTTGTTTTTGGCAAACTTGTCTCTTCAAGTCAGTTTTCCATCGTATTTTAATTTGAACAGATTTTAAAAGGAGAGAACGAAGGGAAGCCTGGTTTATCAAGTGACCCGACAGTATGGCTGGATAGAATAGCTGCAATATTTAAGTAAGTTTCAGCTTTTAGCCAAAATAATATATCTTGTCTAGACCACTACCCCTGCATGCTAGGCCAAGTTCGCACAACGACCGTTTGTCGACTAAGGGCTGATATTAACTGGTACTCATGCTCAACATTATTTGTTGGGTACCAGGTAAAATCAGCCTCTCGTTGACAAATGGTCCTCATGTGAACTTGGTATCTTAACTGCTCGACGGCTAGACCACCGAGCATGCCCATATGAATCTTTCAGACCAGAAATAGTTTGCTTTGAGCGCTTTGGCAATTGACATTGGCAATTGACGTTGTTGTCACTCCATTTTAAGCATAATTACATGTACTTAGGCCGTATCCGAAACGGCGGCTTTGGCTACAGCTACAGCTAGATCAGCGCGTCTGCCAGTGTTGAAGAATAGGTAGACGCACGCGATCTAGCCGTAGCTGTCGCCGTTTCGGACACAGCCTTATATGGGTTTTGAAGCATTGCAAGATGAGGTATCAATGTATATTCAGTTTGCGGTAACACCATGTGTACAATTTCCACTTTGCTATGTAGATTTGTTCTTTGAGAACTTGTCTGGCTGTTTATTCTACTGCCGCAGAGTAGATTTAGGAATTTAGGTGACCACTTGGATTAAAAAGGACTGTCCTTTTTATTAGACTACTTACCAGGGGGGAGGTAGGAAATCTGCCGGGACTACTACTTTCACTTAGTGGATCGAGGGGACGTCTCGTTGTTAACTTCACTGTCGCGGAGTGAGTTCTTATCATGTACTTGTTGATCCACAGAAACACCAATCCTCCGATAACCAACGGGCAAGCGCACCCGTGCCAAGCCATCCTTCAGGAGATCTGGCCAGTACTATCCAACACCTGCAATAAATACCAAGGAGATATCCGCATCATTGAGCGCTGCTGCCGCTGTATAAGATTTGCCATCCGCTGTGTAGGCAAAGGATCTGCTCTTCTACTCACACCACTAGTTTCTCAGGTTGGTCAAGTTGCTCTTAATAGATTCTCCCTTATTGTTGTTTATTAGTTATGAGTTGCGCACAGCCTTGTTGGATACGGCACCCAGAAGCGCTTCATTTTTCCATATTCCACTCACACTTGTTTGATCACTATTGATATTAAAAATATAGTACTTCTGCATCCCATATTTAGCACGGTCGAAGGCTGAATTCTATATGGGAGGCGCAGACGCGCTATATTTTTTAGTTCAGAGTTTTTCCGTATTTGTAGGGTGTGTTTGATTACAAATTTATCTTTTAGCAAACTTGATATTACCTTAAAATAGCGCAATACACAGAATTAGAACAGCGTGATTGAACAGGGATAAAATGGGCCGTGCAAAACTGAGTAATGACAATGATATCACACTCTTGTTGCGATGGATTGATTAATCAGAATGGAGGATCCAAATTTATCTTCAAGTAAACTTGACGCATACCTTAAAACATCGCACTAAGCAGAATTAGAACAGGGTGTGATATGGGCTGTGCAATATAGGTTAATATAACACCCTTGTTGCTATGGATCGACCAATCAGAGTTGAGGTTTCAAGTTTGCTTGAAGATAACAAGGAAAATACTCTTCAGCACCCCCATCTAAGAATTTTTTTTAGTAATTTAGAAACAAATCAATTATTATTATTATAGTGAAAATGTTCTTTTCTGTGCCATGTATGACTTTCCACTCAAGTGTATACCTAAAGTAATACGCATCTTTTTAATATGAAAATGATGTTTGTTTCTTGCAATTTTCTTGCCGTTCTCTTTTAGATGGTAACCATATACCAAGCCCATCATCATTCTTGTTTCCTGTATCTTGGTAGTATATTAGTACATGAATACGGCGCCGATCCTGGCTGCATACCGGGCATCATAGACATGCTTCAGGTCAGTCAGTACAGATGGTTGGGCAGACAGGGGAAAGAGTTGGGGGAAGTTTAACCTCTGATGGTACAATCATGGAATTTGGCACACAGAGTATGGCATGATTAAGAGATTTGGCTGCAGGGCCATCGTAGATGTCTCTGTTGAATGGCTGCCATTGCTTGTTATTACCCCGATGTATTTTTTCGAAGGACAAATCTGTCATGGCCCTACAGTCAAATATCTTTCTCTGGACATCAAAAAAAAAAATTAATAAAAGCATGTAGATCACATTTGATAACCTTTTCCCCTTTAGAAGTTATGTTTTGTTGGGAATCATATCTCCCAAAGACAGGCACGATATTCTTCTTACTCGAGTCTAATTTCCGATTTGTTTGCCCTTGGGAAAAATCAGGAATTTTTATAAAAACATTAAATAGCCTGAAAAAGTCTGTTAAAACTTATACCTTATGAACTGATAGGTCAGCCCATGTGCTCAAACAATTTTTTTTCCAAAGACCAAATATCATGCCTGTGAAGAATGGCGTCGTAACTTTTCCCACTGTTTGTTGGCATGCTCATTACCCGTATCAATGCATTTCTTCATCCTAGTCTTCTCCGTTTCCCTCCTCAGGCATTCATAGTACCAACCTTTCAGATCCTTCGTCAGCCTCAGGGCCTAAGGAATCACCCAGATGTAGTTGACGATTTCTTCAGACTCTGCTCAAGGTATGCCGGCAAAGTCTCCCACTCAGATTTTTCCTCGGAATTTCTGTATTGAGCTTAAATACAAGCTTTTGTATTATTGCTGCACCTTTCCACCAAACTGTGTATGCTGATAGGTGCATTTTGAAATGTTTCAAACCTCAGTCTGACATGAAGTTCGTTCAGGAGACAGGGTTATCATGTTTTAAAGTTTGTGAACTTGTTATGGATACAGGTTACTACAGAGGTGCCCGGTAGCGTTCTTACAATGTACGTCAGTGGAGGCAATCATAGAGTGTGCACTAGCAGCGTTATCACTGGATCATCGGGAAGCTAACGCTTCTGTCTGCAAGTTCTTTCATGAGCTCACGCAGTGTGTTATATCCAAATGGGTCAGTTACCTTTATAATAATTATAATAATAACTAGTTTTTGCATAGCGCTTTATCTACGGGCGTCTCAAAGCGCTTATCATTATTTATTTCCAGACAGTTTTTTTAAGTTTTTGAATTAAGTGTTTTTGTAAGTGTTTACAAGGTGCTGCTGCGCATTCAGCAGCCACTGCCAGAAACCACCGGGGTAAACCCCCTTTTCTCAGCGATAAGTGTAACTGGGTTCTTTTACGTACATTACAAACAACACACTTTATGACCCAACATGCCCAATGGCTTTACATCCCATCTGATGGACGGAGCAGTAATGGTTTAGTGCCTTGCTTAAGGGCACAGGTGTCAAGACCGGGACTCGAACCCACACTCTGATGATCAGAAACACCAGAACTTGAGTCAAGTGCCCTTGACCACTCGACCACGACACGCCACAACATGATGATATTTGCTTGTATAACTGATATTTTAGGGGGGGGGGTTCTTCTTTTTTTCAGTGTTAGTGTTCAGAAAGACAATACAAAACATAAATTTTGTTTTGGTTTAGAACTGTTGGTACTGTGTTAAAATGGGAAACATTGGAAAATGTCAATTGAGGACATGACCTCTACTTTGGTATTTTTTTGGTTTATTGGACGAAGGTTAACACTTTCAGCCGTTTGTGGCCTCAATGGACATTTTGGTACAACCCGCTTGTGGCTGGTATTGGCATTTTGGTACAAGCCGTGTGTGGCTGCTATGGGCATTTGGGTACAAGCCACTTGTGGTGAAATCATTAAACTTTTTTCACATTTTTTTTATCTCTCTCTTTTCTTCAGGAGAGCCAAGATTTTGAGACGAGGAAAAACCTTGTGCTGGCCCTACTCGATAAGCACGGCCCGGCAATCACCAAAGGGATTCTCCATGCATGTGTCTTCTATCTTCCCTCTTACATGATGCCAGATCTCTCTGAGGTCCTGTATGAATTAATGAAAGTCAACAGGGAGGTAAGATCAAACTCTGGGCTCACCCCTACCACTAAGCCTGGCCTACATTGCCTGGTAAAACCTGCTACTGGCTAGTAAACACCACTTCTCAGCTTGCCCTGTGGGCTACTAACAACTCTGCAACCTACTTGTTTATAACGCTCGTATTTCTTCCTTTTCGGATATGAATAATACATTTGAAAAATGTGTTAATTTAATTTTTGAGTGTGTGAGTGTAACCTCGTTTGACCAATAAGGCGGTTGTGATCGCTACATCAGAAAGATTTATCTGGGCTACTAAAACATCTTGGGGGCTAGTAAAATGCACAGTTTGCTAGCCCAGTGGGCTACTTTACAAACATCTTAATTGCAAGGCCCGAAACCGAATCTTGAAATTGTTTTTGACTTGGTTTTTTTTCCTCTCTTCTTTTGTCACCATATAATCTGATGTCTTATTTCTTCTGACTCTTCTCTGTATTTGCCTTTTGAATAATTTGAAGTGCCATTTACTGTTCTTGATGTGGATGTTGTTTGAATCTACCTTATCTATTTGTTCTGTTTTATGTACTATTTTATGAACTGTCCTGAAATGTTTGTTGATAGATGCTTTGTAAACTCATTTAAACTCGATCATAATGAAACTGTTTTTTTCACCATATGATATTGTGTTGTATTTTCCCTGACCCTTTCTCTTTCTTTGCTTAATGAACTTTTTGAAGTGCCATCACACTTTTTAACGATGTTTAAATTTGTCTATATCTATTTGTTCCATTATGGTTTTTAAAAAAATGTTTTTGATGTGTGCCCTGCGAATTTCTTTGAACTACACATTATTTGTATTGCTATTGTATTTGTTTATGTTTGCTTTTTAATTGCAATGACCCATATTTTCCCATATTTTACCTGTATGTGCTTTGAGGCTACACATGATGTAGTATGAAATTACCATATACGATGATAACAATTTTGATTTGTTTCACTATTATTGAACTGTGTTATACTACATGTATTAAAAAATGCATTGCATCCACAGTACATGAACTATTTTAAAAATGATGTAGAGAGTTTGTAAACCTCCACAATTTAACATTTTGCAATTCTGTTGGCTTTATCTCCACACAAAGAGGATTACTTTTATCAAATTGTCAGTTTATTTTCATACAATCCCACCTCTCAATCCCTGTAGGATTAAGATTGGGTAGAATTTGATATAAAACAAAACACCTTAAAATTGATTTATAGCTGATTAAGTTTTATGCTCCCCGGGCAGCGGTAATGATTAACATTACATGTAATTCTCTGAAATCGTCTTCAGGAAGTTGTCTGATTGTGGGTGATTTGAGGGCTGTCAGGGCTGTAGGCCCAAAGAACAGTTGCTTATTACAAGGCCAAGCAATGGATTTATATGATCCATGGTAGGGTGTGTGGATACGTATGGTCAAACTACACATTGGGGGTGGGGGGTGGGGTTGGGTGGACAGCGACCTACCAGTCAACATGCTGGTGTTGTGAGAGTGCATGCTTTAGTTAGAGAGACGCGATACTGGGCCAGGCTTACCAATCTAATCTAAGTCCAAACTTGCTGGTGTGAAATGACATATGAGTGGAGGATAGTAGAGCATTGAGGTCACCTGTGGGCAATTAGGCCTAGGAAGTTAGGTTTAAGCTATACCATAATTATGACCAGATATTGGGATAGTAACACCCTGTACCATTTGGGTTCTTCCAAATCCAGTTGTAAACGTTCTCAGTATTTATGTCTTTATTCAAGTTTAAGACACAAAGAAAGAAAGATAGAAGAGACAAGAAATTCAGTCCTTTTTATGGCAAGATTTCTGGTTATCTTTCAGACATTGTGTACATGGCTTGAAGAGGCATTAAAGTCGCTCCCAGCGGAGACGCAAGACGGACGAGTCAATGCAACCCAGAAACAGCTCACTGACTTCCATAAGACTGTCACAAGGTGAGTGCGCACAAAGTACTAGACCCACTCGCAATACTAGCACGCTTTCAGGTGTTTCATTTGACCTTGACCTTGTCCAAGTACGAGTTGACGTGGGCCAAATCTCATGGTGCTGCTTACCATGGAATTCTGCGCTAACGCCCTGCCATGGCCCATAGAATTACGCACTTTATAGGGCATGGTAAGCACAGAATGTTTTAGTAACCAGTGCCGGAAATGAGGCCCTAATTGCAGTAATGGAACATTTGCAAAGCAATTTTTTGTGCACGTACAGATCCCCGATTCTTGAGTGTTGAAAAGTGTTTTTGTTTTTCTCAGGTTTGCACAGAGTAAATTTTTTTCCTTTGCCAGTTAAAATGTTGTGCCCAATGTTACTGTCACATATACACATGTATGTGTGCATAAGCAAATAGGTACAAAAAACAAAACTCTTCACCACCTTAAAATGGTCTTGTGATTCTGAAGACGTCTGTGTAGAAGCTCTGTTTTATACAAGTGTAATCATTTGTTGTGCCCAGTCTGCCAAAGGCAGATTTCTTCCTGGCAGATTAGCGACAAAAAACCTCCTCGCTTGTTATTACCACTTTACGATCAACAGGCTTGTACGCCCACCCACACTTCATGTTGTTTGCATATTACTTGGAATAAGTTGGTGCTAACCAAAGCAAACATCCTTTGGCCCCCCCCCCCTCCCCCAATCGACTCAAGTTGATCTGATGCCTTGTCTTATCACTCTCATTGGAGGAGTCGTATTTCTTGGGGAGACTGCGGAGGAAGGAGGGGGAGCGGGGGATGTGTACATTAAAGAGATGTTATGCTTTTGGTTTTGAAAAGAACAAATTAGAGTTTTCAAGAAACATTTAGTACCCAGTTGGTCACTGAGCTGCCCCAAAAAGGGAAAACAGACTAATGGTTATTTGTTAAAAATAAACTTTAAAAGTTCATTGTCACAATTCAAGCTTCTAGTGAGGTCATAGCTCATTTGTAATTTCACAACCTTCACAGTTTACTTAGTAACACTAATTACAGTGATGAAACAATAGCTCTTACCAGTAGCACAACCAGAGGAGGGCAGGAGTCCCCCTCCCCCCCCCCCAATGACCCTGGCCCGCCCTTCCCCTCTTGTCACCCCCCAAATGAGATCAAAGAAAATTCATTAATTATTTGATGCATTAAATAGCCCCCTAAATTATGTCTTTGTCCCCCGCGTCCCTCCCCCCCCCCCCCCCCATGAAAATGTCTCGTTACCCCCACTGGCTCTTACTAACAACAAGAGCTTGAAATTGTTTTGAAGTGTTGTTGTTGTTTTGGTTTTTTTAACGAGTGAAATTTCAGAATAATAATCACTTACTATGTACCTTTACCAGTCATGTGTCACACACTCTGTTCGAATTGACCGAGAGACATCACTCATAGTTCTCTGTCTTTTCTTTGTTTTGCCAGCGCACAAGAGCTGATTACTGTAACCTATGCCATGAGGGACTTCACACGGCTCTTCAGATAATACTAGCGACATTTTCCTTCTTCATCAACCGGGGGGCGACAGCCACTGAGTAGTAGTCTTACACCCCCTCCAGGTATCCCTTTCCAGCAGTGGGACGACGAGCAAAACAAGAGGCAAGAATTTAAGTCATTACAGAACTGAGGTCCGAAACCTCTCCCCTGAGTGCCAGTAATCATTCGTTAGATGCTCCAATGGCGATAACAAACCCTCGCTGAATTGGAAACATTTTTTACAGGGTCTTTGTTTTTGGGGTTTTTTTTTTTTTTTTTTTTTAGAGGAGGCTGTTTGTGTTTTTGTGTATTGGATTGCAGAATATGAATGTTTTGACAATCAACCTGGAGCCGTGCATTGAGTCTGCTTGTGGCAGGTTGTAACAGGAGCACTTTGCTCAACGTAAGCAATTAGTTTTTCCACTTGGCGGGGGTGGTTGGTGGCGGGGGGGTGGGGGGGACATTTGCTAGCAGATTCGCTCTCTTTGAATGAATGCATTGGTTTATAAAACTGTAATGCAGAACTTTATTTGTAAAAAATCTTGTTTTGGGGTTTTTTTTTACTCGAGACTTGAAACGGCTAAACCCCTCCCTCACACATCGTTCTCTGGGCCCCCTCACCCAAGACACTAAGCTTACAGATATTATTGGTTCATTTATCAGTGACATCTGTTTTTACGGTCCATATTGAAATCCATGACAAGTCTGGCAGTTTTTTAGGAAGATGCGTGTAGTATCTTCAACACAAACCATACCATAGAAACTGAATAGTGAACTGTCATCGCCTATGTACCTCTCCTTTGATAAGGCAGTGAATAATGAACTGTCATCGCCTATGTACCTTTCCTTTGATAAGGCAGTGAATAGTGAACTGTCATCGCCTATGTACCTTTCCTTTGATTAGGCAGTGAATAGTGAACTGTCATCGCCCATGTACCTTTCCTTTGAAAAGGCAGTGAATAATGAACTGTTATTGCTTATGTACCTTTCCTTTGAAAAGGCAGTGAATAGTGAACTAACATCGCCTATGTACCTCTCCTTTGATAAGGCAGTGAATAGTGAACTGTCATCGCCTATGCACTCTTTCCCTTGAAAAGGCAGTGAACATTGCAGTCTTTCTTCTTAAACCCCTCATCCTCTGTTATAGTTCCCTAAAAAAGAGGTGACATCAGTTCATTCCTGGTTCAAAGGTAATTATACAGGATTCGTAAAGGATAACAAACCTCACTGTTTAATTTTAGTCTGAAAGCTTACCGATCATGAAGTTTATCTTAGAACTAGGTTGGGTTTTTTTCTGTGGACCATTTCCCTCTGAAATGAAGTCATATTCAAAAAATCTAAAATTAAACAACCTTTACAATTGCCACAGCTGTTTTTGGTTGTAACAACCAAAACTAAAGGGCATTGTGTTTACAAGCTGAAAATTTTGCATGGTTTTTCAATAAATTTGTTCCTGACTCAACTGACACAACAGATTAGGCACACATTTTTACAGGTTTGTTATTTCATGTATATGGTTGGTCACACAAAACATAAACACTGTGACTGTTTTTGTCAGCTCTACTAATCCTGTTCCATACCTTTAAATAGATGCTTGATACTGGTTTACTCCAAGATCAGCATCTTTCAATTTCCGGCAGTAAATATTTGTCAGAATGACTGATATTTCAATGGGTTTTCACCATTATTTTGGGGGTTTTGTTCTTTTTTTATGTGTAAAAATCACTGACTGAAACGGTGCAATGCTACAAAGTGTCATGTGTTTAGTGCCACGTTTAACATGTCAGTTTAAAACAATTTTTAAGATGCGTTTTTCTGGTTTTTAAAAATATTTTTACAGCCCCGTTCTTGCATTTGTATGGGAGAGCTCTGGATGAATCTAGGGGAAGTCCGGAACCATAAAAATAATTCATCATGCATAATGGACAATATTAATACATTGTCATGATCAATTGAATAACTATACGGATTCCTTACAAATATATATGCAAATATCATGTTGCTTAACAAGAAAAATGAAATATTACCAAAGATCCACATTGGATGACAAACCAACTCCTTGAAAAAACAATCTGTTTGTTGGAAGCATCATGTTTTTGCTGAACTTCTGGGGTAGCAAGTCATAACATGTTTTTCTTTTCCACTTCAAAAATCTGCCAAAATACTTCAGTATTTACCTGACAATCATGACTGCAGCTTCCTTTAGATCTGGAACCTATTGCATTTATGTTCAAGGTGTGTATTTTTTATCAAGTGAATCTCAATGCTCTAAGGAGTTAACTTTTGCCTAGCCTTGTCCAAGGCTCTTCCAAGCATGGTTTTTCAACCTCGTACCAAAAAACGAGGCCGAAACAGAGCCTTGTTCCCACTGTAAAAAGGTCAGATTGTGGGCGGAGTTGCTTTATGCTAATATTTCCCGAAGGTGTATGCTCATTGGTTAATGTATAGTGGCAAGGTGAATACTACGAGAGTTTATGATTGGACGATTATCCGCCCAGTACAGGAAATGAATATTCAATACCCGATTCCAGCATACGTAATTAGCGCTGGAATCCCTGCGCAATGATAAAGAAAAACATAAGCTGCCGTTTACAGTGGGAACAAGGCTCTGTTTCGGCTTCGTTTTTTGGTACGAGGTTGAAAAACCATGCTTCGACCCCACGGTATAGTGTATATCAAGTACTGCAGTACCGTGCCAGTATTGCTGTGCTACCTGGTGAATTCAAAGCGGGGTGCTTGCGTAAAGAGCCTTGGACAAGGCTAACTTTTGCCTGGACGCTTCTTCCGGCTTCAATAAAAATGAAGCTAACCAATTATTTGATTCTTGAAACTTGTCGATAATAGCAAGAGCATTTGGTGCTCCATATGTGGCATGGTGAACACCCCCCCCTCTTCCTATTGAATCTTCACTGTGTTCTGCCACATAGCATGGTGTAAGCAAGCTAATCAAATTAATGATGCATGCTATGACGAGTGCAACCCACTTGCCTTTGATCACATGTGCAAAAAGGGTTTGGTTGGAGTAATAAATTAAATTGCAATGTGCGCTCCTTCAAAGCACGAAATGAAATCAGTTCAAATGAGTTTACTACATGACGACTGTTGTACACTGTCGGCTGCTTGCATGGAAGCTTTTTTCACCTCATCCAATAAACTTGCAAAACCTCTCTGCAATATTTTAATTTTGTTGTACATGCGGTTCTCTCATTTTTTCTTTTTTTTCTTTTTTTTCTTCCAGGAAACTTTTTTTATACTTATATGGTTTATTGTGTGTTTATATTTTTTTGTTTTTTGTATGGGGTAGCTTTTTTCCGCTATATCCTTTTTGTCTTTGTTCTTTGTCCTCTCTGCTAAGTTTCTTGGGGGAGGGGGAACTGATAATAACATTTCATGAGGCATTTACAAATTCATTTTAAATATTCCAGTTTATTAATCGCAAACATTTCACAGATAACCTGAAAATGTACACAAGTTTCTCTCGTAATAATCCTGACCTATGTTACAGAATTTTGTTGTACATGTTTCTCATACATCGTCTATCAGAGGCAAGGAAAGGTCAACATTTCAGTCTTGAAGTTTTCTAAGTAAAAATAAACTGAAGTCCCCTTCCTAACTTTGAGGAGGATCTCTTCTTTCCGACTAAGGCATCATTAATTACTCAAAAATGACATCTATAATATTATTAATGGTTTATACAATATTTCAATATTAACAGATTTTAATGAAAAACGGTTCACCAAAGGTTAAGATGAATGCAGAAATGTAAAGTGCATATATATGAGGATGGTCGTGCACAACTTTTACATTGCCATGTTATTATTTAAACTGTCGTTCATTTTTGTTGTTGCATAAAATGTGGTCCCATAACTTTAAATTATGAACGCCTAAACTCTAAAAAAAAAAAGTGTTTTGCTTGCTACCTGCTAAATGCATCATAGGAAATGCACTACCCTTAACTAGAGCTGTGCCTACGACACGAATTCGGCAATATTGCAACAGTATTTGTTTTAAATCGGGTTGCATTGAGCTCTTCTTCTTCTTTAATAACATTTGTTTTAGAATGTTCGTATTTCAAGGAGTCATCTGCTAAACCCATCCCTTCCTTTGATTTAATATCTTCATTCTAGACAATGTTTTAAATCTCCAAGCTCATGTCCCTCGGGTAAACACAAAGATTTCCTTTTTTCCAAGTATGCGGATCCAATCAAGTTACTTCAGCTTCGTCTCTCTCTCTCTCTCTCTCTTTCTGTTTCTTGCGTGTGTGTTTTTTTCTGTGTCAATTACACCTTTTCCTTTCAGTTGTAATAGAAACCAAACTACATGTATCTATTTCACACGTGTTTAGTCTGGTCACTGACTCCCCATGGGTGTTGGCCCTCTGTCTTTTACCAGGTACTGTACCTAAAGAAAATACATTCATTGCCCTGTAGACGGAGGCAAAATTCAGACCTTCAAGATGGGTTACCCCGCCCAGCCATTCTTACTTCATAGATCTTTACCTTTGCTTTTATTCAAGATGGCAGAAAAATCCTCCTGAAATCACAAGATGTGAGCTAAATGCTTAACTTATTTTAAGAAGCCCCCCCCCCAAAAAAAAAAAAAAAAAAAAAAACAACAACAACAACAACAACAACCTCAACAACAACAACAACAGCGAATCGGTTACAAGCTAGACTTGTGGACAAGTCGTTAAATGGTTGTCGGGGTGATAGCGTTAATGGTTGTCTGGCACCTATACTCTCGCGCTGCTCTGGCGACTACGGCCCCATTCAAATAGTAGTCAGGAGCCAGCAATATCGCGAGAGCAGTATCATCGCATGCACCGCGACAAACAGTTAACGACATGTCCACGAGTCTAGTTTTTTTTAAACTAGTTGGCCTGTCTGTTTCCGCTCAGTAAATCATGCCCGCGATCAATTAAACTGCGTGTGTTGAGGAGCTCTGTCAACTTCGGCACCAGAGCTGAAATTTCAATATCAATCTCGGATATTTATCCTTAGTAACACTTGTGAAATGAGTCTGGAGGGAAAATTACACAACTCGTAATTTTAAACTCTGTACGACAGACGAACAGTTAATACCCTGGGGTCTGTTTTTGGTAAAAGATATCTGCAAAGGTTTTTACTTCTGTTGTTTTTCTTTACTTTACTGTTCTTTTCTTTACTGCTTTACATTTTGATGTGAACCTTAAGTTTCAGCGATATGTTTGAAACTTCCTTTTACAATTAATGAAGTAATTGTCCGCGTTTCAATTCGTTTTAGGCTCAGTACTAGGAGATTTGAAAATATTTTTGAGGGATTTCTATTCCAATTTGTTTGTTGTTTCCAAATGTATTACTGACTTTGAAACATTGTAATGATAAATATTTGCTATGTGATAATTATTTCATATCATGTCATGATTTAAGAGCTCATGGGACGGTTTCAAGAAAAGATTCTGTGGTGATATTGGACCGTCCTGTCCTATAAGTTTGGACTTGATAGGTTTTCAAAAATCATGACTTAAATAATTTTACAAAGATTGTTACAACTTTCCTTGCAATCATTAAGAAAAATCTTGATTATGCTGCAGCCCCTTTTGATCGCATTCCCTGTATGCATCGGAAACGAGTGTACATTGTGTGAATGAGGGACCAGACTACTGGTCCGCGCAGCCTCGATATGGCTTCAAAATGCAAAGCGGAACAATATAGCTGCATTGGCTGCAGCATGGTTGAATTATACCGAATGATTACAGCTAATACTGTGTTCTTGAATGGCAATTTGCATTGGGGGACTTTTGGGACGCTAGGTGGCAGCAGACTTACCAGGTTCATGTAAATCAATTGGGTTTTTTTGGTAATGTGCGCATGCTCAGAACTACGTAAACAATGGCAATTTACATGGTAAGAGTGCTGCCACCTAGCGTTCCGAGGTCTCCCATTAAATGTATAATAGTGTGGATACATATAGAAATATAAGTTTGTTTTTCTACATACAGAATTATTTCTTACTAGATTTACACAGTCCTTTGCAGTATATACAGACCTTCCTGCTCTAGTACGCCCCTCTGCGAATCGTCTGTAAATGCAAAGGTGACTAGGGAACGTTGTCTATATTTTTTTCTTTATTTTATACCAAGTCCTTGCACTGTTTTTAGTTCCTTTCTAAACTTGTAATTATTTCTGCTGTAATTGTTTCTTTTACTTCTGATCTTATTTGGTATAAAAATTAATCTTTTTACTCTAAAAAAAAAGTTAATACAATGTAAAAAAAAAATCAATGCTAAAAAAATGAATTACAGAACATGTGCTGACGTTTCATTTTGTGAAGTCCTTTACTGACGTAAATAAAATGGCGATGGTTTGAGGAATAAAATTGTGTGGTTTTTTTTTTAAATCGTGCTATGTGTAAAACTATACAAGTAAATCCGTCTGGTGTAAATATCTAAACCGACGTAAAAATACATTACCTTTACAGATGTGAAGGAATATAATTTATCAGAAATATAGTAAAGACAATCCAGTAATTTTAAAGCATCATTAGAAAGGTATACCGTTTGTATACAAGCACCCACCTGTAATGCTGGGTGTTTTTGATTGCCCATTGTTTTAGTCCTTTGTCATACCACCTCTGGTCTATCATACCGGTCAATTAAGATTTATAACAAAGTTGGAAAACATGAAACCGACTCGACGGTTGTTTTCTCGAAAACACATGATTGTTTGTTTGTTTGTTGTTGTTTTGGTGGGGGTTTTTTTGTGTGTGTGGTTTTTTTTTTTTTTTTTTGGGGGGGGGGGGGGGGGGTTTTGGGGTGTTTTTTTTTTTTTTTGGGGGGGGGGGTTGTTGTTTTTTTTTGGGGGGGGTGTTTTGAAATTATAGGCCTAATGTGAAAAGATAAAAATTAATGTGGTATTATACCAGCACAGGTAACGTTAAAGCAGTCGTTTTAAATATGGCGCAACTGCACACTGGCTGTTACTTTCGTTATTCATTTTACTGGCAGAGTTTTTCCTACTTAAGTCTGATTTCGGAAAAAAATCTGAAAAATTGTGATTAAATAGCCTAAAATTGTATATGAATTATATATGTAGGTCAGACCTTGTAATAATCGGTTCGTATATCTGTTTCCAAGGACCAAATATCACGCCTTGTTTTATTATGAATTTTTCATTACTTTCATTATTATTATTATTTTCAATGCCATGATTAATTAATATAATTTCAATGCCATGATTAATTAATATTATTAGTAGAAGTATTATTTTTAATATTGTAACGTATTCCGTTAGCATAACCTTCTATACCTCGCGATGGAATGTCAGTTTGACTTTTGAAACAAGCGGCATTCTGAAAATGAAAAGACAACTGTCGGAATGTAGCACAGCCCATTGCGCAGTCTAGTCTGGCACCCCGTGCGCGCACATACTATGCGGGTTTTGTGTTGGTTTGTTTTTTTTGTTTTTTTTGGGGGGGGGATGTGACCGAAGATGGCTTCCATTTACCAAGTTGTCGCAATTCTTTCTTTAAACAGCTCTGGTAAACTCCTGCTTTCCTATAAGTCTATTTTAGCATGCTTAGGCCTATGTGTGTCTTTTGGTAATGTATGATTGCAGGGCTAATGTATTTTACGTAGGGGGCGCACGCAGCAGCTTGTGAAGAATAGATGCAGCGTTCTCCTATTTGTATTTTCATAATTTGATTGGGGATGAATTCGATGATGGGGCCATCTTTGGCGAAAAGAAACTGCCTTAAATTGCATAAATTATGCAGGTTCTTTGCGCACAGTTAATTGTGTCAGTGATTGCTTTAAAGTGAGCCAAAAAGTCTCCCGACTACATCTGATAATCACCCGGTACATTTTGCTTCTTGTTATTGGATACGTCTTAAAAGATGTTTAATTTATTTTAAAAAAAAAAGCCGACGTCCTGACGCCGAGTCAGGTCGTCTCAAGGGTGCTTCGACTAGCCGCTTATCATTTACGACATCTCAAATGATCGAGATTTTGTGTCTATGACTGTTGGGGGATTTGGCAGTCATCTTGGGGAGTCACAGTCGATGAATGTACGTGAGGGCTGATTGTGCTTGTTAGCCCTAAAGCCCCACGATTCTTAAGGTGGTCTTGTGGTTAGATTCGATTCATCCAGAGCTCAAGATCGCATCCGTCTCCTTAGGGTGGGAGATAAAGTTTTGATGTTTCCATTCAGGCTGCCGTGATAAAAATCACCTTATTGTGTTCTAGTGTAAGGGCTGCGTTTGCCGTTAATCTAAAAGCTACGAGTAATGGTTCAAATCGGTTTTCACTGCAAGACATTTCAGAACATAAAACAAACCCGTCGCCTTCTGAAATCCAGAATATTGCCAATGCATGAGTAATGGCAGAAGCAGTTCCACTGTATGGTGCAACTTACACCCGGTTCAGACAGGCGTTTCAGAGTCGCGCCGAACCAAATAGATTAGGAGCCACTCTATAGGTCGACCCAAATAAAGGTTTGTTTCAGACAGGCGAACTTAACATAATATTACGTTATTAGGTTCGGCTCATGACAAGATCGACGTCTGAAACCAAGACGCCCCAGAGTCACGTTCCGAACGACTGCATCAGTCGATCTTTCGACTTCCAGCGCGTCCAGTCTCTCCTAACTGTTTCAGACGTCCAACTTTTCATGTCTTTAATTTGGTTCGGCGCGACTCTAGAGCGCCTGTCTGAACCGGGTGTTACACCTAAAAACTCCCGGGTCAAAATTAAACCGGTTTCGGGTCTCAGAGTGACCCGGAATATGTGTCAAAATGACCCAGAAATGGGTCAAACTGAGGCAAAATCCGAGTAAAAATCACGCGTTTTTGAAACCATTTTCCGGGTCAGCTTGGTAACTGTAATCCGGTCGATTCGGACCCGGTAGTTTTTTGTTTAATGTACAAGACGGTTGACAACCTCTTCTTTAACTGAAGTAAGAATACGATGGTCCGAAAATGAGATGCTTAACACGAGTAGGCCTAAGATCATCGTCTCGACTGCTTCATTTACAGAACAGTGCATGACGTCTTGTTCGAAGCTCCATTTAATCAAACAAGCAGCAGCGGGCTGCATTTATAGCCAATCATTTTATAGCAATAATTACTGCTCATGCGAGGCAAGCCGAACTAAATAAAAATGACAATGTTGTTCCTCGTCACCTCATCGTTCGTAGATGAACTGTTTCCACAAACGATACAGCGCGAAAGAAAGAAACAAAGAAACAAAAAGCGATATTTACATTGTATTGAAAAGTGAATCGTGAATATTTATACTTGACTCGTCAAAAATATTTATAAATGACGCATGAATTTCTCGAACCGACGGAACGATTTCCTTCCTTTTATATTGGACTAAAACAAACTATTAGTAATACCGATGTTACAATGTGTTTGTCCTTGATCTGTAAATGTGGCGGTCTGTAAAATTCTTGATGGTCTGACGGAGCTGTAGCCTTGCCGATATCTTCTTCACTTTGGCCCGTTTTTCTGCTCTATAGATTTCCCTGCATAAATCGTGGAGTGCATCCCCTATGTCTATATAACCCTCACTCGCGGACAGTTCATAATAAGGACAGCCGAGTTCCTTGGCGAGCTCAGCGCCCTCTGTTGAGGACACAGTGCGAAGATGGCACAAATCGGATTTGTTCGCCACAATAATGGCAGGGATTTTCTCGGCATCGCGTCCAGGCGTTTTACCCAGGAATCTTTTGATGTTTTGAAGGTAGTTGAAACTTTCCCGGTCGACCAATGAGAAGACAAGTACTAGTCCGTCCGAAGAACGGATCTGCTCCTGTCGCGTTGCACTTTCGCAATCCTAGAAAAAATAATTAAATATCTGTTAGTACCTTTCAAGACCATTAAAACAATTATTATGTATATATATTTTGTACAAACATTAGTGTGTTTTGAGCATATAGAAAGGTCAATTGCCTTTTCATCTGTTTTTTTTTTTTTTTTTTGGGGGGGGGGTGTATTTTTATCTGGGTTCTTTTACGTGCATTACGCAACACTCGCGGGACGGGACCTACGCTTTTACGTCCCATCCGAAGGACGAAGCAATTATGGTTAAGTGTGAAGATTCGATCGAACCCACACTCTTGCTTCCAACAACACCAGAACTAGGGTCAAGTGGTTTGCATGCGCCACTCGTCCACAACAGTCCAATGTCCTGCGAGGCTCATGTTTTCATTTTGCAAAACCTATAGCATTGGCATGACTGTGTAACGAGGCATACAATAAATTGTCCCATCTGAATTTTGCACGGTACAATAAGAGAAGTAAATGACCCATCACAAATTCCTCCCTAAATAATTGTACATAACAAGAAGCTTCTGGAACTTACAAATTCCCCCGCGGTATCGACCAAGTTGATGTTGATAAGCTGGTCATCGATCTTTGCAGACTGCGTGTACATTGATTCTGAGAAAAACAAAAAAACATCAACAGAAAGTTTTTTAGTCTTAGAAAGGGTAGGAAGAGAGGGAAGGGTTTGACCTTTGTAAACGCTGTGTCTTAATTAAAACGTCTGCATCCGTTTACTAAGCTGTTATATGTATCATATTTTAAGGCGGGCACTTCTAGCCAAGTTTCCGTTTGCCTTTTCAACGCCTATTACAAAAAAAATGTAATTTACTATTTTTCATAAGATAATCTGGTGTTAGGGTAAAAACAAATACTTTGTCTGCGTGTGAATGGAAAATAGTTTTTAAAAAAGAGAAATTATCACGTTAAAGCATATCAAATGTAGCATTTTACTCTGGAAGTTTCCAATCCAAAAATCCAGAGATTTCAAACGGGGGCACGGGGGGGGGGGCACATGCCTACCCTTGCAACCTCCTTAGTTACTCCACTATACGTAATTATAAAGGATTTAATAACACATTTGCAAAATAGAAATTAAGTTCTAAATACTTTAATAATGGGCTATTATTTTTATTTGATTATCGTTTGCTATCTGGGGAATGTAGGGCATTATAAGATACAACATCTGGGAAAGATCGTTACATAAATGTGTCATCGTTCCCCAATCAGCCCATCCTACCGGCAATCATTTACACAGAAATGTCATTAACGGTGTCATAAAGATACAATGCGTGCAATGACCCAAAATGGAGTAGCTAGACATTTTAATTTTGGGGCAAGTGGGGTATATATTGTAGGGATTTTTGATGTACAGAACCATTCATTTCTACTTTTTTTTCCCCCCGATCTCATTTGGGAGGAGGGGCAAGAGGAGCGCCAGGTTTATGAGAGAGGGGGCTACTGTCCCCTGCTCTGTGCCCCGCCCCCTGCTCCTGCCCCTGCCCCTTCCCCCTGCCCCTGCCCCTTCCCCCTGCCCCTGCCCCTTCCCCCAGCCCTTTGCCCCCTTGCTGTTATGCCACTGATAACCTCAAAAGTTTCGAGTGGTTCGATGAAGACCCGTTGACTTGCACGAGCTGCGCCCAAACAAGCTGCCCGACCATGCATTCTCCAGTACGCATATGGTACTCAGAGAAAACATGTGACTCTCTTCAGAAGACCTTCGCATTGTTCTAGAAATGTCCCACATAGTTTCATCCCAATCATCATTAAGCGACAGTGCCTTGACTTCACGAAGATTAAGATGGTGATTAGGTCAATGAAACTGTCTCGGTAATGCTTTAAGCAAGTGATATCACAATTTATAGATATTTATATGGCGGTTGGCAGTCGTCAAACCCAAAGTACTGCTGAAAAATTAGTACTGTTTATATTTAAATAAACATTTTTTTTAGCTCATGATCAGGCTAAGATTTTTTTTAAATTTTTTATTGTAACATCTGAGACGCAATATTTTGCTAAACCTTAGGATTAAAGGTTGAAAAAACTCCATTGATGCAGTGCCTGATTTCACTAAAAACACCAAGGTACAAGAGTTAGTCACAATCTTAATTGCTTTGCAAAATTTGATGTCACCAACATGAATCGTCTAAGGCAAAAGTCGAACCAATGGCGCATAAAGGCAAGACATTTAACCGACAATCAATACTTATTTGGGATTATTTACCGGACAATAGTTACCTAAATTCTGGTCGTAATCTCCGATGAAACGGTGCGTTAGGTATCTCACGACGAGAGCTATTGAAGTAGGAAACAGAAGAAAAACAATATAGTCAATAACCAAGTCCACATTTTAATAATTATCTACAAAGTCTTACTAATTCCAGGATAGTTTAAGACCATCTTCCTCTTCATAATAATTGGTTCCCATAGCACAGATATCCAAGTAGTTAGAAAAGCGCCTTGGTCTAACTACTTGGATATAATAGGGATAATAACAGGGATAATAATGTCGTAATACGGCATTATTATCCCTGTTCATTGGGCATACTCTTAGACTATTCCTCAAACTTTCTCAACTCCCTGGGGAGCATACAACCACCAAGCTGCTTAAACTAGCGCCAAGGGGTTCATCCAGCATGATACTGTCTCAGCCCTCTCAGGTTCCCATTTATACACCTGGGTTAAGAGAAACAATTATAGTTCAGTGCCTTGCTCAAGGACACAAGTGTCATGACCGGGAATCGAACCCATAACAACGACTCGATTCCCGAGTGTGGATTCAAACCGGGAATCGAACCCACACTCGATTCCCGACTCCTGCTCGGAGTCCGATGCAGTAGACCGGGTCGGCCACCACACACCCCAAAGTCACTTTTTGGAATGATCTTGGCTAAGTGATAAAACAAAATGAATTAGAATTATTTATTCTTTTATTTGGGGAAGGAACAACATTTTACCAAAACATGACTTCGAAATAACATTGAGAGAACTATGAGCTGGACGTTCGTTCCGTTTTAAATGTGTGGTTATAAAGCTGCGAGGTGACGTCAAGTTACCAAACAACTGCCCTCTGTTGTTAGTAATCTCGAGCACAAGTCACATTAATATTTCAATATAATTTGTATAGAGTTTCTTAATAATGAAGCTTCTTATGAGCATCGACAAATACACATATGGAAAGCATAAATATATAAACGGAAACTCCCCTCCTGGTTTACTACTTTTGGTGTTCAAAATTCCCATGTTTTTCCCACGCTAGTGTCTACATTCCCAAATCATTAATTTTTATCCGTAAAACAACAACAAAATCCAGCTGCCTTCGCGAAAATCGACAAATTTCCAGCAGTTCCAAAGAGGGAAATAGGTCGGCCATGATAGTTATTGCGAAATATCTTCTTGGGTTTTTAATATTCTTTATTACTATTCCCCCTTTTTTTTCTTTTCTTTTTTCTTCTTTTCTTTTAGCGTCTGGAGCCATCCCCAGCAATCGTGTTCGGCCTCGGGGGTCTGACTGTTAAACATCCGGTCCCCGTGATCAAATATTTTTAACGTACACTTGGCTGTACAACCCACGATCTCGGTAGACATCTACAGGGACTTCCATAGCTATATTTAATCATTTTAAACCGTTTATAGATGCTTAACGCACCCGCAGACGTCTCTAATTTGTCTTTCTTACTCTTCATCTTCTCAAAAAAAAAAATTACTCCACCTCGTCGTCTTCAAGATTCTGCGCTTTACAGGATGACCCCATTTCGTAGGTCATTCGGGATTTGGCGGGACGTTGCTGGAATCATCAACCAATTTCCAGCCAACACCAACTGGGACTCAAACTTTGAGAGTTCAAGATGTCGCCAGCGGACATCTTTCACAAACAATTATAGCACTTCGAAGATTTTACGCAACGACCGGACTATTTCCTGTTTTGGGGGGTTCTCAGTCCTACCCATCATCTGATCACGACACCCTTGTCCAAAGCAAACACTTTCGGATCGCCTGAAAACACATCGAAGTGGTCAGAAGGAGTTTCTGGACGTACGAGAAAACCAAGATGGCCGTTTCATTACGTCATGAGACAGTGTCACACTCCCCAGTTACTCAACTCCGTTGCACTCTAAATCTACTAATAATGATAATTGACCCGGGTCTGGGTCTCGCGGGGCCTGACTCATTTCTGAGTCAAATATGCCCCGGAATATGTGTCCAAAATGCCTCAGAAACAGGAGGTCAAACTGAGACAGAATCCTACAGCCAAGTCCCATTTTTGAACCAGTTTTCGTGTCAGCCTGGCCCAGAATGGGGGCAGGACCTTTGGGATCCAGAATCTGTGTCAATTCTAACCCAGTGGTTTTTTTTATTTTATTTAGAGCGCATGCGATTCTCATCAAAACAAACGCCTTTTATGTATCTTTCGATAACCATCAGAAACCACACCTGAAAATCAATTCAGTCACCCTTCTTACTCAGCAAAGGTACTCACTTGTTATTATTATTTTTATTTATTTTTATTTTTTTCTCTGCTAGCAACTAGATATTTCTTTTCAGCCGAACGGCTTTTAGCTGAAAGTCTAATTTTACGGTATGGGCACTTCAATTTAACGCACGGCAAGGTACGCTTATAGCGTACGTAACACTGATTTGCAACCGATACAAGCCCGAGCGTGGTAGTGAGTCCTTTGAAAGTGGGACAGGTTGAATTTCATGATCGGCAGAAAAAAAGAGAAAAAAAGGAGTATGTTTTCAAAAAGAATGTGTGTATTTGTATTTTGCTATTCCGTAAGAAGAAGTGGTAGTCTGCAATCCTCTTATGATAGTGCGGCCATCTTTGTTCTCGAAACATCGCATTTAAACCGAGGTTAGATATAAACTAACAGTATGTTTCTTGATATTGCCAAATGAATTACAATTGCTGTTTTCCTCATGTCTATCCTTTTATATGCTCCCATTTCAAATAGTTGTAGCAGAATTGTTGATTGACAAATCTATTTCTCGGCAAAAAAAAAAAATAAATAAATAAAAAATCTAATACCAGGGAACTTTCCGAGGTAAATTTCTCAAGGTGATAAAGCTCCATGAACTGACCCTGGGTCTGGTCCCATTAGACTTGGCCAAGGTTTTGATTTAACTCGGGTAAGAATTTACCCGGCTCTTAGGTCCAAGAGGGCCTGACCCTTGTCTGGGCAAGGCTGACCCTGAAAATGGTTTATAAATGAAATTTTAACTCGATTCTGGGTCATTTTGACCCATTTCTGGCTCATTTTGAACCATTTCTGGGTAATTTTGTCACAGATTCTGTGTCATACTGACCCAGAAATGGGACAAGCCCCCGCTTTTCAAAGTGTAGCTTGGATACTGATCCGCAATGTGGATTCAAAAAGTGGCTTTTGAAATCAAACTCCAAATTATTCAGACCCTTATAAGCAGGCAGCTAAAGATCGAGACCAGTAGGCACAAGATTCGGGTCAAAACCCATGATCCTGCACCCCCAGGGTCAGAATTGACCCAGATTTGGGTCCCGTGGCCCCTGGCCCAAATCTGTGTCAGTTATGACCCGAAGTCTCTTGTCAAAACTACAATGAATTTTTTGACCCAGAAATGAGTCAAACTGACATAGAATCCAAATCAGAATCCCATTTTGTTTGATCGGTTTCCTGGTCAGCCTGAACCGGAAATGGGCCAGGCCCCCACTTGGGCTCGGACTCTGGCTCAATTCTGACCCGTGAGTTTTAAGAGTGTGCAGATTTTAGAGTCAGCACAATCCTGTTAAATAGAAAATCAATCCCCGAATCTCATAATGCTTGTTAGCTCTTAATTTCTTCAAAACAAAATAACATCTTCCGGGGGAGAACTATCTTATACTACTTGGTCTGTTTTTACAAGTCTCCCTGATTATGTGCCGCGACAAAGAAGAGCTTGGAAATCTTCCTCATAATGAAGTCTACACTAAACCGAAATTAAATTCTGTTTACTACGAGAGAAGTCATTTTCTTCCACCAGAGGAGAGAGGGAGAGAGAGCACACCAATTATCTATCAGGCCCGATGACCTAAATGGAAATCACAAATTTGCCTGGCAGCGCTATTAAAAAGATGAACAACAAATCGAAACGAAGA
>JAMKCF010000381.1:0-26122 GCA_023634235.1 Pisaster brevispinus | reverse complement strand
TTCAACTTTTCCTGGCTTTTCTCTTCACTTGTTCTGAACATGACTTTTGTGTCACTCTGTTGCTTTTTTGTTTGCGCCTAGATCGGTTTCCGGAGATGTGCGCATTATAAGTCCATACTAGTATTATTATTATTATTACATTTACATGTAAATGGCAGATAAAACAGGGTGTCCAAATTTAAAACTTGATTTCCTAAAGACACCCAGACACCCCCCTCTGGCTAACACGCTGCTGGCATGACCTACCCCTTCGAAACATAACAAAAAACAGTTACACGTGTGTGTACACCTACGTGGACTTCTGAATCCGAGTCGACTGCTTGTAATGGAAACCACTGATCCTTTCCGTGATACCTGGGTAGTTCATCTCGTCTCAGCGCCACCTTCTTGACAACACTCTCTGATCGCTTCAGCCAGTCTTTCTCATGGATGTAGAAGGAAAGCTGGTGAAACTCACGTGGAACGTCGAAAGTGGTTTCCTCGGCCCAAAAGGGACTGAAAAGAGAACAACAGGAACCAAATAGGTTGATTTACAAAGGGATTGTGGAAACAGGTTGGAAATAATGATCATAAATCATAGTTTGTACAATAAATATCAACATCGTACTACACTGTAGGTATTGTAAGCATGTGGGCAGACTTTGGGTCAGTCAAATTGACTCCCAAAATGGCGCAACCAAGATTATTGTGATGATGAGGTCAGGTCAATTAGGTCAGTACTTTACAAAAGGAGCATAATTATGTACAACGTATACCACGTTTGTGTCCTACACAGCCCTTCCATGGCAAAACGGCCTAACTAAAAAATTAACATATTGAGAAAAGCAAGTACAGAAATAAGCTGTTTTGCCATAGAAATGGGATGAAAGTGTATACAGAGGCTGAGATAGGACATGTTATATTCAGAAACCATACAGAGTATGCCTTTAAAACTTGGAAATGGGAAAAAGCACCCTCAATTTACCAAGAAATGATCTGATGTAAAAACCAAAATTTTCGAGTTGGGCTGTTTTGCCATGGAAGGGCCGTACAGTATTGCATGCTCCTTTTACAGGTAAGTACTGATCTTAATCACCTGACATCAACATCACAATAATCTTGGTTGGGCCATTCAGGGGATCATCTTGACTGACACGAAATCCATCAGGATTAGACTAGGTACTTAATCTCAAAACAAAATGCCAGACAAAGTTTGGCCAATGAAAACTTTCCCAAATGGATTATGTACGTAGGTAAATTTTCTATGAACCTACATGGGTACTAAAACAACAAAATACTTGCATTCAGTAAGATATTTAAATATTTTAGATACATACGTACATCATTTTCTGTACAACAATATGAAAAGAAAGAAGAAAAAAAAAGATGAAGAAGATTCAAGCCTGGAATTACACAGAAGCAAAGGAGGTCAAGGTCCCCCTGGTCTTGGCCATTTTGGCCTTAGTAAGCCTTCAACCATCAACAGTTTTCCATAAACTTTTTCAATTGAAGTGCCCTTTGCAAAAGGATAATGGCCTTGTCCTCTCAAAGATTAAATTTTGGGCCTGAAGATTGAAACAAGCTTAGGTAGAAACAAGCTTAGGTACTACGTGTTTAAAGTTGTTCCCAATAAATGAATTGGGACTATGAGTTATCTCACACCATTTTGTCATTTTATTTTATCTAGCCTAATTGTGAATTGCCACAGGAAAGTGAACTTATTTACTATACTAGACGAGAACTCCATGGAGAGAAGAGGAGGAAGGAAGTTTCAGTTTTCGATGTGGGAGGAAAACCCAAGACAATTGTTTCACGGAAAACCCACACAATCAGATAGGGACTGAAAACCCAATCCACATGCTGGAGTGCCCCCTGGCCAGATTTGAACCAGGATCCAATGTAGATGGAAGGCGTGGAAAGATCATGTACCACAATGCCAACCGGGGAACCCGACCGCCATATTTCAAAGACTACAGCAAATTTGATGAGGTACACATTGGATCCAGGTGCAATGTAGAATAACTCTAAACTCACAAAACTCACATGCTGATTATTCATACATTGTAAGTTCTATACTTTATACTCTACCGTGTATAGACCAAAGATCAGCCAAACTGTACTGCCTTAAGGTATTATACAGGATTGGTAAGGATAAGAAACATCACTGTGTAAGTCTGAAAGCTTACTTGATAAATGAAAGTGCATTACCAGAAACACTGTTTTCTGTGAAATATTTCCCTCTGAAATGAAGTCAGATTCAAGAAATCTGTAGGCCTATTTGAAAACCTAAAAAAAAAAAATGAATTAAGCCCAAATTTTCACCGGTTTGTTATTTCAACGGTTGATCCCACAAATCATGAACGTAGTCGACTATTTTGTCGGCTCTACCAATCCTATCCTTTCAATAAACACCCAACGAGATACACCCCATCTCAGTCTGAACAGCATCTCTCCACCCAAAACCTGATCCTTACAGACATGACAGACTCTACAAAGTGAACAGAAAAATCAGACGTTTCTGATTGCAGGTAACAGAATAACTTGAATTGATGTCATCCACGCTGCCCTCCTTTCCCTGCTCCAAACCTAATGGAGATAGCCGTCAACAGGAGGCTTGCTATTTGTTCCGGGGCATTGCGGGATTGATGTAGTCACTGGATGTTTGTCTACTGGGGGCACATGTATTAAAGTGCTTCCTCTGCTACCCTCGAGTCTATTTGAACAGGGCTTGGAGTGGACAAACAGCAAAACAGTACAACAAGGATCCCTGTGTAAAACACACCTCAGATATTTTTTCGAAAAGTTTACATCCATAATGTAAATGTACAACTACCGAGGTACATGTAGATGCTACGTGTACTGCACAATGATGTTTCGTTGGTCAGACATGTCAGATGGACTCTTGCATTTTCATCATGCTATGTACTTTAAATCAATACGTGTTTAGAAAATGTGTTTTACTACATTGAGATTATACTCCACGCTTCTCGATCCTTGTCATTTGATTGGTGGACCACGTGTCACATGTCATACTTAATTTTAGTATTTTTACCATGTATTGTATACATGTACATACTGTTCCGACACTCAAAATTTTAATTAGGAGTCCAATATTATTAGTTATCACACAAGCACGAGTTGAATGCGGACAATTGTAGCGCATCTGCATCCCATATCCAACGAGGCCGTAGGTCGAGTTGCCTTTGGCCTTGTTGGAAATGGGATGCAGAAGTGCTATATTTCTCCGTATTCCAATCGCGCTTGTGTGGTAACTAATAACATTGATTTCCTGCCACAAGTTGATGTCAGAGGCCATCTTGCAAACAGCTTGATGGTAAAGCAAAGAGTCAATACCCCGCTTGTTTTCACAATCAGTTCAGCTACAGGTGATATGAATATTAACAGCATGCACATTATGCATTATAACAGCCTAAGGCCCCCTGAAAAATGATTGCTTGTTTGTCCATAGAGGGTCCTCAAAAGGTAGGGTTGATAGGTCAACTTTTTTTTCTCTTTGAACTTAAAAAAAAAAAAAAAGAATTGTTTTGGGGAATATAAAGTCTTTGGTATTAAGATATTAAGTCGAAACACAAAACACAACACTTTCCCTGTATTGAACTCGTTTAATAAGTGTCTTTGAATTACACATTGTAGTATGTTAATACTAACAACTGTTCAACTGACACAATTTTACAGTTTCTTCCTGTTTCAAAATTTTTCAACAAATTTTTTGAGAATTTTTGTGAAAAAAAAAAATATTGAGACAAAAAAAGATTGATGTCGCGATACATATATGATGATCGGTCGGACGATGACGAGCAAATAATTTTTGGGGGGCCTAAGGATACATAAATACTTTGGATTATGGGTCCTGCTATGAAGTTGACATCATTTAACAACACACTGTAACCCCTGAAAGGAGCATCATAATAGGATAATGTACAACAGTACAGTTTGACAATGTGGACTATAACCCTTTATTCATCTGGTTACCAGTGAAGAAAGTCATGTCTTTTTTTTCCCAGCAGTTAGATTTATTAGTACGTGACGCTCATACTACAGATTTAAATACATTATCCATACAAACGTACACACTTTCAAGTGCTTTTATGAAATAAAAAAAAAGAGGCAGTTTTCAGATTAAATGTCAGAGGAGTACATTAGAAGGCAGGATTTGATCAAATGATCAGATCTATCAGAGATGACGCACGAAGGTTTCCAGATAGAGGTTATTTCTTTCATGTTTATCAACCATTAACTTCCTTACACCATACACCAGGTGCGTTTGTAAAAAAAAAAGACTTGAGATAAAAAGGCAGTGACGACACACTGCATACATGTACCTGAACTTTGATTTATTTCTAAGGACCGTGTTTGTGGGTCTTCACAAGTATGATGTACATGTACATGTACATAGGGTTTATGGTGAAAAACTGTACAGTAAGCATTAAAGCTGGGTCATAGATTGGTTTTTGTCAACATAATGCTGACTTACAGGCAAACTAACCAAGAGAGACATTCCAAGTCACCTGTGAAAGTTTCAGCTGAAATCAGTGTCTACTTGTTGAGAAAAACAGCAACAAAATGTCAAGGTAGTTCACAAGAGCGTCAAATTCATCCACATTCATGATGTTTAGCGAGGTGACAGCTGGTACCAGCAGCATCTCTGGTCGCAGCATTTTGTGAACAGACACAAAACCTTCAGGAGAACAGATTCATGCATGAATTGTTTCTCAGATTCAAATATTTTGGGGTGAAAATTTGTCCAAACCGTACTTCAAAGGGAATCCTTTCTCAAAATAGTTTGCAGTTGGGCAGAGCAAGTGTTTTGTTTTTGATCTGGGTAATACTTCTCAGTTTTTAAATAGCTTTTTTATATTTTAAGTTTATTTTGTATTTCCAAGAGCGATGTTTGTTGGGAGGGGGAGGGGGAGGGAATGTGAGGCTGTGATCTGAGGTGTCTTACTCTTGCCACATGCTTGCCAATGTTCTCTTTATGTTAAACTGCACTGTTAATCGATGTTGTCTTAACTCCTTTTTCCATATTTATTAATGTTTAAACATTTTACTGTCCAGTTTTGAAGCTTTAATGAATTTTAGACATATGAATTTTGCATTATTTTTCTTTTTAAAGAGTGGACAATAAAGAAATTAATAATAATAAGAAGAATACTGTCAGCAGCTGTGCACAGTGCTTCTTACCAAGTAAGTTTTTGTGGTCGTTAATTTTTGGAGTATTTATCAATCTAGGAGTCCTACCTTTAAGTACTGAGATGCATTCTCTGTGCACACACTGAAAGCACTGTGGGAAATCTCATCAGGAGAGTAATGAAACAGGGTTTTTATATGTTGGATTGAATTAACGCATCATTTCTCCACTTAAAAAAAGTGCCCCACTGCGTTGATATCGCAAGGTCTTTATCTGGCTCAGATTTAGAAAATCCCCAGAGACCAAAGCATCTAGACTAACACCTCATCAGTCCGATGCTCGCTGAGATTGAAAATAATGTTTACAGAGGATAATGAAAATAATTACCGATAGCTCAGATACTCAACGGAGCAGCGCGGAGAGATTGGAGTTGGCGACTATAAAAAAGCATCCTACTGTACATACTGTCACAATGTGTTGCCGTGGGCTGATCTAGAGCTTATATTCTCCCCACGACGGATGCTCGTTTCTTGACGTACTTGGAGGCTGTCAACAGCTTGCTGCTATTGACTTGACATTCTGAGCCTCCTGGCTAGGATAAAGTGCTGCGAGGCTTGCAGCGTTTTTGTCTTTTTTTTCTTCAGATGACAAAGTGCAGATAAATAAGCAGAATGTGATTACAATAGCTAATATTATTGTATTCCATTCACACTTGGGGTTTATCTGGCGATGACTGCGTGCTGGATTTGCATTCCAGTCATCTTAGTTCAACGCGACATTAAAGGGGATGTTATTTCATTTTGCTGCAGTAAATTTACAAAACTGTCGGTCAGATCATGGGGGAAGCTTCCTCGGTGGTCAGATGGAACATCTTCTCACACTGCCATGTAAACACGAGGAGCTGTAAATTTATGCTGAAAGCAAGGACTTTCTTTCTTAAAGGAATGAGACCAATTTTAATTTGATTTATTGTTATAATTCAGGATATTTCCTTAACTTTTTCAACGACTGGCCAGTGGCCAGTGGGAAATGTGATCTTGTAATTTCACTAGTTCGTAGGCTCACTATTCCATATTTCACAACTCTTTCAGTGTCTGCTTTTTGTGTGTGTTTTGAACCTAAAATGCCCAGCTTTAAAACAGCAGTATAAACAACTTTTAAAAAAAGTCTTTCTCACCAAACAAAAGGTATCTTGCTGATAAGTGTTGCCTTGGTACATGTACATGTACATCCCAAAGGCAGTAGTATTTCTTGAGTGATAATGCCCTCTCGTGATATGGGTCGTACGTCGATTGATGACACTTTTTGAGTACATACAAAAAGATCGTACATGTACAATAAACTGGTGCTTATAGAATACATAAAATAGATCGTACATGAACGACATTGGCACTGAAAGAGTTAAAATGGGATGCTCAAATCAACACTGAAATAGCCAGTAGGACCACTTGAGAGACTTTGAAAATGGCCAGCAGAAAAGTGTTACATGTGGTGTATGAACAGCATGAACAGTGTTGTACTATGTAACAACATAACATAGACAGACATACATCCATGTATGGCCTGAAGAAAGAATATTGTGCCATTAACCAATGCTGGTAACATTCCTAACCCTTCAAGATAAATGTCAGTAAAGCTGAGTTATTGCCGTGGGAAACATTAGGAAAATAAGTCACGTACGAATATTGGACAGAGGCTTTTGTGACAAAATTTTCTCCACATTTGTATGTACACGATTTTTGTTGTTGTTAACTTATGATTTCTTAAATAACCAGGGAAGGGGCTTTCTTAATTTTGGCTGGTATTACCAGCCAAAATTGGTAACTATAGGAATTGTATATTGGTGAAATTGGTATCTGGACATGTCACACTTTAGTGGAATTGCCCAAATAAATGCTGGCTCACGACTTACATAAGTTGTAGATCTATAAACAGTTTAATGTAAATTATGAAGCTCCAAAACACTCCGCTTTTAAAATAATCCATAGATAGTCAACATGACAAGCACAAACATTTTATGTAAAGACAGGTTCTTTGTCTTGTTGGTTTGTCATTAATCAGTTTATCTTCATCTACATTGTACGTAGTGTTGGACCATGGATAATGGGACAACTACGTTGTAAATGTTGATACAAACCCCTCTAATTTCTTGCATTTTCATACAGCTGGTTTGAAGGGTTAGTGAACTGAAACACAGAGTCATGCGTACATTTCACTGTACAGAACAAATGAACAAGGTGGCCTATTGTACATGTACACCTGTACACCATGGTTGTATCTCATCATGAACATGGAGTACATGTATAGGGTGGCGAGGTTAGCTTTAAATAAAATAATTAGTGACTTAAGTCGTGGACTTTCAGACTTTTTTAGGGGGGTCAAACTAACTGTGCAAATGGGTAATTTGACCATTTTGAATCCAGTGTGAATAACCCAGGAAAATTTCACCCAATTTCAACCTTCTGCCCAGGTTAACTAACCTGGTCGAACTAACTGTGCCAAAAAGTCAGTGCGGACTAGTACATGGAGTATTTTTCGTACAGGGGGGTGGGAGTTACATGTAGCTTTAAATGAAATCATCAGTGACTTACACATGTAAGCCGTGGACTTTCTGACTTATTGGGGGGTCAAATTAACTGCGCAAATGGGTAATTTGACCATTTTAAATCCAGTGTGAATAACCCAGGAAAATTTCACACAATTTCAACCTTCTGCCCAGGTTAACTAACCTGGTCGAACTAACTAGTGCCAAAAAGCCCAGTGCAGACTGGCCAGTGAAATACATGTAATGTACAACCACCATAGAATGTACATTGCATCACGTCCAGGTCGCTGCACAGCCATGATCACATGACACAAGGAAGTGAACCACGATGCATCTGGCATGACTGGTGGGAGGTTCACACTGTTGTTGTTGTTGTTGTTGTTGTTGTTGTTGTTGTTGTTGTTGTTGCGGCGGTAAACAGAACTCTTACTTTTAATTGCTGTGCTTCTCTTCAATCATTGTTTACATTATGTATTTTGTCACACCTGGGTAAAGTCACTGGTTGCACCCTCATATGTTGATATTTAGTCAGTCGGTTAATTTCATCGTCTCAAGTTAGTTAACCTACGTCAAATAATCCAAATTCGGACACCAGTAAGACTTATTGGAATGACACCTACGTGTATGGTCTCGGTTAAATATTAATCCAATGCGAACATGGCTTTAAGATAAAAGCCCACCAGGCCTCGAAATAACCCACAGCAATTGCCGTGGTGCCCTGTGTCTTTGCTGTGGTGCTTTTTGCAAAGTTCCAATGCAAATTTACATTTTCCTCATAGAGTGCCACAACATTGTACAAGAGGACAATTGCCGTACCCCTTCGAAAGCGGAATTTCAAGGCCTTGCCCACTGTACCTGCTGTATACACATTTAGTTAAAGTCACATTATGTAGGTTGCAAAATCTTTCCAATACAGTACTGTACTTCCTCAAATGTGTGGAAAGGAAAAAAACAAACAAACAAAAACAAACGAAGGGAATAAAAAAGATGGATAATTTTGTTGTGGAAGAAATTTCCTCTTCAATTTCTCGAGAAAGTAGCAAATTGAGCAGTCGTCCGTGGTTGAAGAGCACAATTGATTAGACAACAACAACCTCAACTAACCAGCGTGTAATTCAATTTCACAATAGAAGACGTCAGTGCACTATTAAATTACGGTACACCTGGAAAGCTTTCTCCTTTTCACAATACAAAATTGACGCAGTTCATACTGCACAATGCGAGTTGAAACTGAGGTAAAACAGACAATGCGTAGAGTATGGGCAACTGATCACACTTTTGACAACGTTTTTGCATGTACATTGTACACAGTAGGCCTACTGTACAACACATGTACACACTTGGGAAGCTAGGCTCAAAGGTCAAACTCAGTCTTGCGATGCACTCATTTTCCAAAAGATAGAGTCCTTTCAAAGTGAAAATGAGGAAAGAAATTTACACGTCTCTAACCTCCCGTTAAAATGCTATAAAATACCACTCTGATACCCTTCTCAAGGTGCAGTTTTGTCGAAACCCCAAAACGTTCGGTGACGTCACATTTAAAATGTAAGGTCTTTACACAGTTTTGCTCAAAGGATTGTTAGTTAATTTCTGAATTTGTTATGATATTTTCAGCATTGAATTTGACCTTTTGACTGGCCCCCAAAAACTCCTCTTTGGAATGAACAAACCAATAAATGTTTTTGATGTCCGATGACGCCTCGTTTCAAATTTCGCTCTAGAAGAGTATCAGATAAAATGACATTTCCCACCATTTTAACCTGAGGTTAGCGACTTGTAATTGTTTACCCCACTTTTATCACTCAGGACTCTAGCTATTGGGAAATGAGTACATCACAAAATTGAATTTGACCTTGGAGCCCCTCTTTAATTAGTAAAAATACAAAGGATTTCTTATCCTTCAAGAACATCAAAGGGTACCCTCGCGGCCCTTCATGGCAAAACAGCCTAACTCAAAAATTGACATTTTGAGAAAAGCAAGTTTTGCCATAAAAATGGAAGGAAAGTGTATTAAGAGGCTGAGATAGGACATGTTATATTTCGAAACCATGTATGCCTTTAAAACTTTGAAAAGGGAAAAGCATCCTCAATTTACCCAGAAATGATTTCACGTAAAAACCAAACAATTTTGAGTTGGGCTGTTTTGCCATAGAAGGGCCGCTCGGTGATCGGGCATTTGTGTACACTACTCCTAAACTTTGGAATAATCTCCCGCCTTGTATCAGACAATCATCTTCACTTTACATGTATACTTTTATGTGTATAAATCCCAGTTAAAAACCTATTTGTTTACGATTAATTCCTTCTAGTACTGTTATTGTTCTTCTTTGTATTGTTGTTTCTGCATTTTGTGTATTTTTTGTAATACGCAGTAGACATGGTAGAGTATAGGTATTGCACAATATAAATGTCCAATATTGTTATTATTAAATCAAAAAAATTCACTGTAGCTTGAAAATACATTACATTATACCATGTTTGCCTAGCAGCCGAGTGTGTTGTGCATAACAACACTCTGACAATTGTTTGAAGTACATCTAGGTGTACAAAATGTAATCAAAAAGTGCAAACACGTAACTTTCAGCTGGGAAACTTTCAGCTTCTGGCCTCTTTTTTTTTTTTTAGAGGATGGTGAACCGTAAGAAGAAAGACGAAGGTACCCTCTCCTCTCCTACTACAGTGTACAATGTAAACTTATGAACAGGGCCCAATTTCATAGAGCTGCTTAAGCACAACAATTAGCTAAGCACAACAAAATAATGCTTACCAGAATAAGGTTACCAGCTAAAATACCATGATCACATGTAAAACCTATGGCTGGTATCCTGCTTATTTTTGCTTAGCAGAAAATGTTTAAGCAATTTTTTACTACTTAAGCAGCTCTATGAAATCATAGAGCTGCCGATTTTGTGCTTACTGTGCGATTTCCATTTCACAGCGCTGCTAACCGTAAGCACACTAAAAGGCATGCTAACCTTCGGGTGCTTACTGTATGAAAATGAATGACATAATGCAACAATGCTAATCCATGGTGTACGCGTAAGATGTCTGCCTAATTTTCTTGCTAACCTGTGAAATACGCTTACGCTTAGGCAAATTTTTCTGCTACAGGTAGCACAAAAACTTGCTTGAACCTTTAAGCAGCGCTATGAAATTGGGCCCTGATCATGGTTAAGTGTTGAGTGTTCTCTAGACACTCAATCCTACCTAGAAACCACCATTACGTTTATTTGTACAGATTGAAAAGCAAACTCTCGTTCTTCTCATGTTTAATCCCAGGTGGTGTGCACTCTAAGTTTCTCACTATTTCTGTGTGTGTGTGTGTGTGGATGCAAGTTGATCAGTGTTGAGTAGAGGGAACGGTGGACAACTGGATTTCTCTATAAATCAATGCAATTGAGTAACAAAGATGCATGGTTACAAACATGACAAAGAGGCACTGCACCTGGCAGTACAATGTACGTACAACTATTTCTTTAGTACAGTATCAAATGGATGTATTTTGTAGCGGACATGGCAGAGCTGCTAACATTTCGGTCTTGCAATCAGGGAGACTTTCAATCAGAGCGGCCAACATTTGCATCTTGCAATCATGGAAGTTTTTATTAGCAACCTTCCTTAGTAATTTCTGCGGGTCAGAAGTGAGGTTTTTTTGCACATGTTTTTTTTCCTCCCTCCAATCAGTCAAAATACACCATCAACCAAAGTGCCAGAAATCGCCGAAAAAAGGCAGGCACCCAGACTATCACAATATTGAAAGAAAAAGGGCAGACCAGTGTGTGGAGGTACATGTAGAAACCTCCGTTGGTCAGGTTTCCACTCCCACCCAGGGCCTATCCTATCACAACTGTGGGCGATGACATTTAATGGTAAAATTACAATCTACGCTGCAATGTGTCAAGTTTTTTTGAGTTCCTTCTGTAATTTTAAAAGTTTTTGAAGGTTTTTTTTTTTTTCTGTTTTCTTTTTTTATACTTTTTATTTATATGCATTTATTTATTTGTTTATTTGTTTATTTATTTATTTGTTTATTTAATGTATTTCTTTTATTTGTTTTTTTAGGGGCCTGTTCTGGTGGGGTTGTTGCTCTACATGTTTGCATTTTTGTACATGACCCAATATTCCATTCTACTGGATACTGCCATGGCTCCTATTACAGTAAGTCCAAGGCTTTCAATCCAAGTATTTCACAAAACACTCTACACCTTCTGACTTAACAATTTATTGACCAAACAAAATTACTTGATAAAGAGCACATTTGTTTTAGGAGGTCTGTTGATATTATAAAAACATTGTTTAGAAACGACCCCCTTTGAAATTGAAGTAATGTAGCTTTAGAGAAAGAGGTGAGTTTCACCCCCCAATTTAAATCTGGGAACATCTGAAAGCACACAGTTCTATGCAACAGGGTGCTGTTGGCTTTTGTTTTATTTTAGTTTTTTTCTTTCGTTATTTTCTTGCAACTTTGATGACTACTTGAGCCCAAATTTTCACAGGTTTGTTATTTTATGCATACGTTGGGATACACCAAGTGAGGATACTGGTCTTTGACAAATACCAAAAGTATACCATGCCTTTAAAATTACATGTATGTTGGCAATACAAGAAAGAGACACAGTAATGCACTGTAACATTTATAGTACATCACCCTCGTCCCCGAGCTATCATTTACATGTATTATTCATACACGTATCCATTTATACATGTACTATACATTATCTCAGGAGACAAAATGTATAAATGGTTTCATAAATCACAACCTCACTTCATGTACTCTTCCTCTGGGTTAGGATTGGGGGTTATGTTCTAGGGTAAAATGCAAAATGTTCTAGTGCACTGTAGCATGCATGCGTGTTTTAATATGCAGAATTATGTAGAATAATATTATATAAAAACATGGAGTAAATTTACTTTCTAAAACACACTCTTTTTCTAACACATTCTTTATCTGACCGCTTGTGGCTTCAAAGATTTTTGAACAAAAAAAATTAAACCAGACTGTAAATGGAACTGTCTGTTTTTATAAACAATATTAACACTGCTATTCTAAAACTGAAAGTATTTTTAGTGGAATACACTGTATTAATTCCTATCAAGTAATAAAACAGTAAGGGAAACTGACTAGGGGTAAATTTTAAATAATTTGGGTTTGAAAAAAGAAAAATTGACTGGAGATGGACTTGAACCAACGAACTCCAGATTAATGTACCGGTGCAGTCATCCGGAGGTCATTGGTTCAAGTCCCATTCCAGTCGATTTTTCTTTGTTCAAACCAAAATGTATTAATTCCTGTATGCATTCTTTTTTCTGACCTCATAGATTCATAGCTTTTTTCAAAGTAAAATCAGAAAATAAACAGAGTTAAAACTTCACAAGACTACCAGTCCCCTGCTGCTCGAAAAACTTAATCAGTTGACGCCGAATGTCAATGTTCACATGACAATATTTCCCCTGCTAGAATTCGAGTGATGTGCATTTTGTATTTTCGCGTTCAACGAATGCTCTATAGACACAGAGGCAAATTACACGAAAGTTTAAAATTATTTAAAGACAATGTGCATCATGTATGAACTTACCATTGTGTTTTTTCTTGCACCCCAGTGCGAAAAACTTCTTCCTGATCCAAATGGACTGAGCAGTAACAATCTTTGGCAGATGGTAGATTCTTTGCTTCTCCTGAAATATATCGACAACGCAAAATACTATATTAACCAACGACAAGTTACATCATGGACCTGGTTGTTTTTACAACGTTAATAATGCTGTAGAACTGAAGAACAATCAAAGATTTAGAAAGTGCACTTGTAAGCACACAAAGCAAGAATAATCCACACTGCACAAAAACATCTTGACAAGACAATTTAGAGTAATAAATCAAAATTAGGGTTCTCCTCATACAAGCTAGCGTATCGGGCCGAAATGTGCGAATTGCGTGTCGATACACGCAAATTTCATCCGATACGCAAAAAAATAATAAATAAAATACAAATTAATTTCTTTTACAAATTTGAGAGAGCAAGCTGTTTCCTGACAGAGAGGCAATGTTCACAATAACATTAACAACATCTATGTAAAGTCTGCACAAATTTAAACAATTATGGAGCCTTTCAGAATATTCAATATTTAAAAAAATGTTTAAATATTTGTTATATTGTGGGTGGGCGGGTAAAAAAAACAAAAAACTGAAAACCGAAAATCAGTTTACAATTAAAATTAAAGAGAAATACATGAGAAAATTATTTTTAGGGGAGCAAAAAAAACCAAGCAGTCTCTTCCAGCCAAGCCAGATCGCCTGTCACGTCTGTCACGTCTATCCTGTCTATGCCATCCATTGTTATTGGTTAACCTTGTTTCGATGGCTGAACTCCGTGCCTGATACCAAATAGCACAAATTGCCTCTAATATTAAGTTGCACGCTGGAGGCCAGGAGAAACCATTGGAAACTCATGACCTGGCAGAGCATTGATCAACTTGTACGTGATCTGCTTCATTTGAGGCATTAATTTGTTCTTTAGTGTACAGGATACCGATTACCGGTATATTAAAAAGCCTGTCAGTTGCTAGGAGAACGACAACAAGGTTCGATCAGCTAATGAGGCAGAGCGATCGAAGCACACTAAAGCTGTCATGGCCACGGCAGGCATGGGCATTTTTGCTCCCTGTCCCTTCACATTTACAGGGCTCAAATTTGACACTGGACCACAGGCCCGAGGCCAGTGATTTTAGCTTTGGGCCAGTAAACTTACGACAGTACAAGTCCAGAGGTCTTGTGTTTTTAAATAACATCACCTCACTGTATTTTTAATTTAAACTGATAAATACAAATTATCTTTCAGTTTTGTTGTATTTAAGTATATTACTCATAAGAAAAATGAGACAAAACTTCTCTTAGTCTTTTCCAAAAACAGCTCAAATGTGAAACTGTGTAGATAGTACTCTTCTCATTTTGATTCCGGTCTTGTAACAAATTTTCTGGTCCAGTTAAAGTTTTGAGCTACAAGCCCTACAGTCTTGTGGATTCCCCCCCCCCAAAAAAAAAAAAAAAAAATTGAGCCCTGATTAGCATGTTTAGTCTTACTGCTTTATACAGAAATTTATCACCAGAAAGATCTGTTCTTGAGAGAGAAATCACGTCAAAAAGTCTTGCTGTTGTTTTTTCGATAATGTGCAAAATGTAGATTTACAATACACCGTAAGTACTCCATGAGCTATTTTTGTTAACAGCCCATGACCATGTGGTTTGTATAAAACACTGCACACTTTGAAAAGTCAAATTTAAGACCCTTTCAATGCTACCTTTAAAAGAAATTTAAAACCAGAAATACATGTAAGTGAATTAAAGCAGGGGAGAACAGCTTTAACTTCTCACATGTTGTTACTTTTTTTACACGAAGCGTACATTAATTTGGTTCTCTTGAGCTAATAGGAAAATTCACTACATGCTACGCTTCATCTAATTTTGTTATGACCTCAAATAACTGAATTTAATACTTTTTAATGCTTTTTAAGGCCTTAGACTTGGACAGTTCAATTTCAGACTTGTTAATAATTTTAAGAATTCGCAGAAACCCTGATTTAATACAGACCTAAAATTAATTGACAGTTTATGTGCATTCACACTGCCTCCTTTTTACCATGCTGTACAGTAATTTGTGGCACCAGGGCCTACATGTATACGTTGGGTGCTGTTCACACTAGAAATGTTACATGAAATGTTTATTCAATTGCCAGCATTTTACAGGTGACATTCTTGAGTGGATATATACATGTACTACAGTAGTTTCAGGTTTTTTAAAGTAATGCTCCAAGTGTACTACGTGTAACAGAAATTGTTAGAAGAACTATCAAAACTAAATGCTGAAGCTCACCACACGTCAGCATTAGCCATTCTAAGGGAAGTTTCACTATTCACTATTTTCCGGTCAGGTACCGGAGTCACAAACATTGAATTTGAGTTTGTTGAGTTGTTGGAGTCAATGACCATCGTGACTAGAAGTCCCAGTGGTCAAATATGTGACTTCAATGAGTTGGAAACATTGAATTTGAGCTTGTTGAGTGTTGGAGTCAATGACCATCGTGACTAGAAGTCCCAGTGGTCAAATATGTGACTTCAATGAGTTGGAAACATAGAATTTGAGCTTGTTGAGTTGTTGGAGTCAATGACCATCATGACTAGAAGTCTTAGTCAAACATGTGACTTCCATGAGTTGGAAATACTGACTTCGAGTTTGTTGAGTTGTTGGAGTCAATGACCATCGTAACTAGAAGTCCCAGTCAAACATGTGACTTCCATGAGCTGGACTTATGATTCCAATGGGGGACTATTGGGATGCTAGGTGGCAGCAGACTTACCAGGTAATTTATACATTGTTCTTGGTAATGTGCGCATGCTCAGAACTACGTACTGTACATCAATGGAAGTTTACCTGTCCAGTCTGCTGCCACCTACATTTCCAAAGTCTCCCATTGTTTTTAAAACATTGTCACCATTTTCACAAAGAATCACGTGTCAAAAGAAGTGATTGAAATTTACATGTGTAATATTTAAGCTACGGTTTGCAGTTTAAGACCTCTCATATGATTCTGTAAAAGTTTCACCTCTCCGTTGACTAACTAATTTCTTTTAAAATATTGGCTAATTGCCATGATAGTAGCCTAAATAGTGAAAGATGTGTCACTTTGTGAAACCTCAAAAGTGATATGAGAATTATATGCTCATCTGAATTTAACATGTTTTTTACATAGGAAAGGGACGCGCATGTCACATGATCACATGCACGCTGACATACTTATCATTCTGGTTTATTAAAAACGTTCAAATCTCGTGACCCAAGGGTCGAATTACATCTGAATTCACAATGAAGTAAAAACATGCTAAATTTCATTCAACAAAGAATAATTAAAGATACATAATTGAACATTTTAGCTTAAAAAGGGATGGGGCTGTTTTTACACATTTGGCTCGGCAAAGAGGGATGGCAAGTTGGTTGGACTTCCAAAGATTGTCCTAACTACAGGGAGGAAGCCATACTCTGTTCTCTACATCGTGTAAATCTAGAAGTTTTTCAAAACATTTCAGGGAGAGAGCTGATCACATTTTACTTTAAGTGTTTCGATTTTTCAACATGTGACTTGTGAAACCGTAAAACGTTTCGACCCACATCTTGGATGCTCCTCTGTCGCATCGCATCTTTGGGGATGTGCGGCTCATCGTGAAAGAGCAAAATGCAATTATTGGGAATATACCCCGACCCTTCCTGTATACATCAATAATAATTTGTCACTTTTAAATGTGGATCTTGGTGAAAAACGGTGAGGGAAATGTACAGAGTACATGTACATGTATGTGTGTATGTTTCTCACTTTGTTCAGAGTGTCCATGAGACTGCCAATCATTTTCATCCTTGTTGGGAGGGGGAGGGGGAGGAGGAGGGGGAGGGGAATGTGAGGCTGTGATCTGAGGTGTCTTACTCATTGCCAATGTTCTCTACATGTTGTACTGCACTGTATAAAATATCGATGTTGTGTTAGTAACTTTATATTTCTGAATTTACTGTCCTGTTCTGGATATTTAACCAGTTTTAGACATGTACATTTTCCGTTTTATCTTTTTAAAGAGTGGACAAAAAAGAAATTAACAATGAATAATAAAACTTTCATTAATTTCAAACTGACTACAGTTGGTATCATGTGTATTTATGTGCAACTTAGTGTACAATTACTCTCCAGCAAAGCAAGAAGACTGAATTGTCCAATGCTTCCAAAACTACCCACACTTTAATGTAAAATGTACGCCCCCTTGAAAGTTTATTTAAATGGAAACGCATTCAGGCACTAGTGGGAATACAATATGGCGGTTGTTGAGGTGAAAGCCAATTGCCAATTTAACACTCGTATCTTTTGGCACAGTTTGCAGGTTCCAAACAGTAACTTAAGTCAGTATTCAATTAAGAAACTTGTAGCAGTCCCTTTCGCCTCCAGCTACTCATGGATTTTAAGCCGCCGTTGTCAACATTTTCCGATGACTCCGACACTGTAGGGCCGGTTGTAGGTGTAGGAGAGTGAATGTACTTTTGGCTTAGTGGAAAGGTAGGCCTACATTACATGTAGTTGAAACATGCACACGAGTACAGAGTGTTATATGGTGTGGGTGTTTCAAGGACCTTTCATACGCTTAACCAGGCCCGACACTTCGTTTTTGAAGGAGTAAGGGCACCAAGGCGTTTTCTCCTTGATAAAGGGGCACCTCTATAAGGAAATTGTAAGTTTCTGTTCACTGTTGGAGCATTTCCAGGGGGCATCAAGGCAATGACCAGGGGCAATGAAGGAAATTGCCTTCTGCTGCCTGCCGTGAAGTATCAGGCCTGTACAGTGAGCAAAAACTTGTCAGACATTTTATATAGTGTTTTACATAAGGGCTCAAATTTGACACTGGACCACAGGCCCGAGGCCAGTGATTTTAGCCCTGGGCCAGTACACTCATAACTGGACAAGTCCGGCGGTCTTGTGTACTTCAATTGAATAATAATACCTCACTGTACAACATTTAATGATGTTTAAATGTTGACCGAGTCTGTTAAAATATTTTTTCAATTCTCATTGGGTATCAAAATATACAAACCCATAAAAAAATGGAATAAATCTTCTCTTAAAGTGCTTGTTCAAATGCAAACAGTTCCCATGTTAAACTTTGTAGACAGTTCTTTTTCATTCATTGAGATTCTGGTCACATTGTAAAATGAATTCTGGTCCGGTAAAAATTTTGAGCTACAAGTGCTGCAGTCTTGTAGAATTTTACCCCAAATTCGAGCCCTGTGTATGTCGCTGTCAGGTCCACACTTGGTATCCCCATCCAAATACATCATTTATTTTTAATTTATTGGCCGTAGAACTTTCGCATTTTAAAACATTAAGTACATTTTTAATTCAATCTTACGTATTTCAGCTTAAATACAATCCTTTCCTAAACAAAGGACTGACAATAAACATTAAAAGCCACTCCAGGTTAATGCAGACAGATAAATTAGTTTGAACTGCTGAATGCCCTGCAAATTCGAGAAAAACCATTAGGCAATTACTACATGTAATGCCGTGCCCTTTCCAACCTGAAGTTCGAGGCCTTTGATAACACATAATGGAGTCAATTAAAATTAACTACTGTACGTAAGAAAGTAAGAAAGAGCAGCGTTGTCACTACGCCGGTCGGTGCCGGTCGGGCCTGCCGGCACTCAGAGATACCCGACCGGGACTTTGCCTTGCTAGGAGCTTTACCGACCGGCACTAAATTCCACCGAAAATGCTGAATATTTCATTATTTTGTCATCAGAAGCCAACAGTAAATTTTCGTATTTATGAGAAAATACATCGGGTTTCGTTTTAGTATCCATTCCTGACAATTTCTGACAAATATACTCACTGATCTAGGCCTGCGCGACTAGGGATAGAGCGACTATTAATTATGTCGAGTCGAGTTTAATGTGGCTGCAATCTCGATCGCGATCACGATCGTTCATAGGTAAAACACGCACGCACATAAACCACATGGTAATGGTAGTGAGTATCCACAGGCCCCACAACGTTCGCTCGCCCGCCTGTAATCCACGCACGCACACAGCACATGGTGTATTGTACAGTACAACAGCAGGTCCAAAGTCCATCCTAACCAACATTCCGCACGCTGTGATTGGCCCGTTAAAAAGTACCATATTCATAAAAAAGCTTGGCTAGCCTCCAACTCTGTACACGTTTACGAGTCGAGTAAAGAAATCCTGCACAGTGTGGCGCACGCCCGCGGATTCTGTACTATACACAGCGTTGGGTTAAGGCTATTCAAGCATCGACAACTTTTGCCGATAGAGGGCGTTGCAGGGCAAAGTTCATTGATTTTTTTCTCCATCGTGCGTCGTCGATCGATCGTTTAACACAAAGATTTCATTGCGAAAGAATTTCTATAAAACCAATTCTCAAATCACAAATCCATAAAAATGGTTGTTGATGAAAACAGGATTATTAAGGGCAGAAATTAGGGGATAAAATTTCCGTGGGCAAGCGCTACATACGCAGTGTGGACCTGAGAACAAAAGAGGTCCACATAATGTAGGGATCTGAAGCACTATGTGGACTTACACACGTCCACACAACGTTATTTGCAGTGTTGAGGAATAGGATTTTCCTCAAGTGTACAGAACAAAGGAATGTCCACACAACGTCTGCAACACAGAGCTGTGTGTGTGTGAGTTTGTTTTCACATTCAAACCGGGGACCTATAACAAAAGAGGACAATAGGGTCCCCGGTTGGGTTAAGGTCCCCAGTTGGAAATTGTGTACAAAACCAATGGGAGCTGTTGCCAAAAAGTTAAAGTACAAACAAAAGAGGGACAATAGGAGGTCCCCGATTGGAGGTGTTTACACACTTGTGTGTGTGGGTTGGGTTTTTTTTTTTTTTTTTTTTTTTTTTATGCTACGAAAATTGTGTGCATCAATACATACGGGCGAGTGAAAAAACTTGCGGGCGACCCAAAATATACCGCAATGCATCTTCGGAAAAAAATTACCGACCGGCACTCAATTTGGGCTAGTGACTACCCTGAGAAAGAGGAAGGAATACAAATGACAATGTGTTGTTTTTTTACAAAAATATAGAAATTAGCACGACGCTTTTTTTTTACACATAAAAAGCTCCAGACCTTTTTCTTCTTTTCTTTCTGTTTTTCTTTTTTTTCTCACTAATACAAACTAACTACATTTTGTATGAAAGTGATGTTTGAAGCTTCCATGGTGTGGATCATTTAAGAAAAACTAGTAATAATAATAATAATAATAATCCATTATTATATAGCGCATATCACCGTGAGGTCCCTATGCGCTGTCAGTATTTTTTTTTTCAAGGTATGCGGAGCTATGTGTTGTATTAGGAGACCTACTCCTTTACATAGCACCATGTAATGGTTTACAAGGTGCTGTGGTGCAATCTGCAGCCAATCAGGAACCCCTTCTCTTTACGATAAGTGCACTGGGTTCTTTTACGTGCATTACACAACACACGGGACCTACATGTACGGCTTTACGTCCCATCCGAAGGTCGATGCAATAATGGTTAAGTGTCTTGCTTAAGGACACAAGTGCCATGACCGGGACTCGAACCCACACTCTGCTGATCAGAAACACCAGAGCTTGAGTTTATTGCTCTTATCCACTCGGCCACGAACCATGTAAAAAACTCTTCTTTGAGGAAGTTTTGGTTCTAAGAAAAACCGATGTGATCTCAGAACCAACACTTACTCCCAAAAGAGTTTTATACATTTTACATGGTTGAACCTGCAACTTAGTTTACTAGAACAGGATTGGAACCAAAGACCTCTGGATTAGCATGCTGGCGCTCTACCAACTGAACTACTAGCCCTATGTTGACAGTCTCCCTATTTTGTTAATGGGTGATTATATCTTTGTTCAGGGCCAGTCAGAAGCCATACAACTGTTAACTGTCGGTGTAGTGAAGGATCATTCCGCAAGTTTATGATACAACCTGGGAAGTGGCAGCCAGGGGATCACCTTAAGGGGAAATGACTTTTTCATTTACATACTGTAAACCACACGGGAACCTGACTGTGTAAGTTTTAGGCCTAAATAATTTGGGGTTGAATGTGTTGAACAAAGTCAAACTTGTCTTTGTTCAACCCCAAATTATTTCAAACTTACCCAGTCAGTTTCCCTTGTCTGCTTGTGGTTTATTACTTGACATAATGTACATGTACAGTACATGTAGTTTTCTTCCATGAATTGTCATAGTACACTAGTATGTGTGTACATTGAAGATGTTTAAATGTAGAGTACATTAGCTTACAGTTGTCATAAAATGTACTTCCACAGCTTAAAAACTCTTAACCCCTACATGTAGGACATTGTAGGATTATAATTTACTAGAATCCTTCCCCACTCTACCAAAATCTGACACAACAGTTTGATGGTGTAACTCAACACCCAACTTACAGTGTAAAGTATTGGACTTTGACTATGATATGGCATCATGGACATGATTCCGTGTAAAGCTTTGTGATCAGTCAACGTAACTTGATGCAGTCAGTCCCCAGTCTAACCAAAATCAAACAAAACATGCTGCTTACGTGTGGGCCTACATTATGTCGTATGTGGGTCTGCTTTACCATTGATTTGTCTTGAAACTACAAAGCACTTCATACTCCTACTGTATTATTACACACATAGCTGCCAACAGTCTTGCAGTCAGGGAGATTTTGTTCAACAATCTGGGAGTAGAACATTCAACATAATAGGGACAAAGTTTTCATGCTCAGGGATATTTTGTTCACTACAACATGAAAAGATTGGTTTACATGTATTTTCAGGGAACTTTCTGCAGAATTAAGGAAGAGCTGGCAGCTCTTGTAGCTCTGGCAGCTAGTACTGTACATGTAAGAAAATCATTCCAGGTGTCTGACAACAAGTTATCTGGTTATCGCCGGAAGAATTATATCAAGCCAAGTTATTATGGACACGCAAATTAGAAGTCTGATAAATGCTTTTAAAAAGTTTACAGGGGTGTCTTCAGTATGTAATGCCCGGAAACTCTTGTGTGTAGCATTAATAGTGCATGCACTCTCTGTGTTATGCATCAACTGTGCCGTAACAAAGACGGACAAAGGGTACTGAAAATTATGCTCAAAAAGTTCCCTTTTTCCAGGGATTGATGTGTAATCCCCAATTCAATTTCAACGACCTTTTGTTGGACAAAATGGCGATTCTGTGAGATCGAAAGAGCACCACCATTGTATTCAGCATGGGGGGGTACAATCAGTGTGGTTCCAACATGCCATGGTGAACAAAAAAGCCACATTCTCTCGAAAGAGAAAAATAGATCCCGCAACATTCTGAGAATGGTTGTTTCTACCTGGCTAATGTATGTCAATTGCTTTATTGTGACAATGATATTCTTTTTCTTTTTTTTATTTAAAATGGAAACTCCACAAATTAATCCTGCGGGTGAACATGACAAATTTGTTGAATTTCTAGAGGTACAATTGTGAGTCAGGGCTTGAAATTTACACCGGAAGGCAGGCCCAAGGCCAGTGACCATGGTGACTACATACATGTAGCATCGGGCCGGTAAACATGGTAAAGTCATGAATGGAAAAGTATGATGGTCTTGTGTTTTTGTTCAAATGTTGACTTTCGCTCTGATAAATCTCTTTCAGTTTCAGTTTTGTTAAGTATCGAAGGGTTCTTGCCCATACAAAAAATGAGATAAATCTTTTCTCTTTAGTGTTCCTTCAAACTAAAACAGTTTTAACTTTAAAACTGCGAGTATTTTATTTATTTATTTTTTTTTCTCATTTCAATTCTGGCCATTGTAAAAAAAAAAAATCTGACATATTGTAGGTCATTTCATGCAGGGTTTGCCCTTAACTTTTTTAGTGACATGTCCATTTTTCAATAGTCACTCAAATGAAATAAGGATGCTGTTCAACAATGAACTAGTCAGCTGGACCACTTGGAGAGATTTCTGGCTGGTCCTGCTGTGTTTTAATTGGCATTTGGCCAGCAGACCACATGACCACTGTCATCAGCATAAAGGGAGGACCCCAACTTCATGAAAAAGCAGAAGTTGTACGGCGCGAGCTTGGCCTCACGCCATCGCTATTTATAGTGGCGTATCATGATACACGTCACCTGACTCAATTAACGAGAAAACAAAAAAAAAGCGAAATCTAATAGTATGCCGTTCATGCTAATTAATAATAATAATAATAATAATCGATTCTTATAGCGCTTTATCACAGCCCGAATGCCGTATCAAAGCGCTTCTGACATTATTACCCCGGTCACTGGGCCATATATTTCATTTCTTAAACCATCTCAGCTCCCTGGGGAGTATACAGCCGGTGCTGCGAGTTTACCGCGCTCCAAGCTAATCATTCACATAAACCATCTCTACCCTCACAGGTACCCATTTTACCCCTGGGTGGAGAGAAGCAATTATGGTTAAGTGTCTTGCTCAAGGACACAAGTGTCACGACCGGGATTCGAACCCACATCCCGATGAATTAACCACCAGAACTTGAGTCCGATGCTCTTATCCGCTCGGCCACGACACCCCATTACAAACACGTACGTATTAGGTACTGAAATATGCTGAAAATGTGAACAGTAATAACAGGGATGTGATATGGGCTGTTTAAAAAATAACCTGAACTGTAAGCGCACAGCGCAAAAGCTTGCGAGTCCAGAAGCTTGCGAACGCGGAAACTTGTGAGCGCGAAGCCTACTTATGACTAATCTTAATTTTTAAAAATATAAAATATAAAAAAAACCTCTTTGTTTTCCTCTTATGGGGGGGGGGCGTAAAAAAAAAAAGGATTTCTGGAAGAAAACGGAGAAATCACATCCCTGTTGTGAATGTTAATCATTTGTGCAAACCACAATTGGCAGATTGTGTTTTTGTTTTTTTGTTTTTTGTTTTTATACATTAATGTAGGTCACTTCCTGGGACCAGCAATGACTTCAGATTTTATTGAGGTTTGCTTTGCGCAATGCCTGCCCTGCTATTTTATCCATTGCACTGCATTTGTAAACATAATAAAACCTGATACCTTGCAGTTTGTAACGGGCGAGGAAGTTCTTCCTTAGTAAACATGGTAATGGGCACCTCAACGAATGAAAGGTTGTCTACTTGAACATTTAATTGAAAGGACAGCCGTCCAAGGCAATGACCGGAGGAATAGCGTGGAGGCAATTGTCTACTGCGATTGTACAAAATGTATAATAACCATCAATCACACTAATAACCAGAGTGCACAACAAAACACAAGAAATAATTGTTTCTTTAATTTCAGTTCATTAAAAATCTTCTCTTTTTTTTTATCTTCTCTGCAAACTAGTGCAAAGATAAAAATTGCATAAAATGCTCTAACCTTTTATTTTATAGACCTGACTTCCTTAATATGACAAATTCTATGTGGTCAAAATGTTGGGGTGTTTGGTTGTTTGTTTGTTTTTATTATCTCAATTCCATTGAAAGTTTAGCAATCATTTCTCATCAATTAAGTTTTCATGCACGAATCATTTCTCAGATTGAGGAATGACGTCCGTTCGCAAATGCGGCCAGAGATGCAGTTGGTACCCGCTGTCACCTCGCTAAACGTGAATGGATTCGATATTTGAAAATATTTTCTCAGCAAGTATACACTGAAACTTTCACATGTGACTTTTTTTACAACATGTATGTTTCTTTATAAGGTTGCCTATAAATCAGCATTATATTGACAAAAACAATCCATGACCCTACCTTTAAATTCACTGCAATCGAATCTCGGGGGGGGGGGGGGGAATACAGAATTCTTCTCTGTCCCACAGGCTCTGATCGGAAATGGCCTTAGACTAGAGCAGGATACACAACATCAAAACCTTTCCAGCATCAACATCTAAGCCATTCAGAATGTGGCAGAACTCCATCATGTCCATAGCCGCAAGGCTGTTCAGAAAGAAAAGTATGTCCCAACTCACTGAATGACAGTACAGGGAAGGACAGAATTGAGATGGCACCGATTGGAAACCTAATTCCCTGTCATCCATAGCTGGCTTGTGTTCACTTCCGATGTGGGTAGAAAAGGACACACTTGACATCAGGGCCCAATTTCATAGAGCTGCTAAGCACAAAAATTTGCTTAGCATGAAATTTCTTCCTTGATAAAAACAAGATTACCAACCAAATTTCCATGTGTTGCATATTGCTTGTTACTGGTAGTCAGCTGTTGTTTTCTTATCCTGAAAATCACGTGGAAATTTGGTTGGTAACCCTGTTTTTATCAAGGAAGAAATTTCATGCTAAGCAAATTTTTTTGCTTAGCAGCTCTATGAAATTGGGCCCAGATAACAGACGGGATATCACACAGCCCAAAGCTGCTTCAGTCCAGTAATTTGAACCATGCTTGAACATGGATTAGAAAATGAATTTGTTGAATTAGTATTAAAAAAAATTAAGCAATTAATACATACTGTAGCTGCTTACAGTGAATGTTCTCCAAACAATGTGAACAAGAAACCACTTAAATTAACCTCTCTTAAAGGTAGGGTCATAAAGTGGTTTTAGTTGACGTAAATAATGCGGATTTATACATTAGACAAAATTAGGCATATCAAGAAAACTACACTAAAAGTCACCCGTGAAAGTTTCAGCTGAATATTGTTTGTGTACTTGTTAAGAAAAAGCAACAAACTGTGTGGTACTTTCATTTAATAAGAACATCAAATCTATCCACGTTTTCAGCGAGATGACAGCAGGTACCAACCGCATCTCTGGCCACAGCATTCACAAACGGACACGTTGGAAACTTGAAGCTCCATAAAGTCGCTTGAAGGTATTCTTTGGCAATTCAAATTTTTCAACATAATTTTTATTAACTTCTAATCATTTCAGACTTAATTTTGTGAGCTAC
>JAMKCF010000380.1:0-26145 GCA_023634235.1 Pisaster brevispinus | reverse complement strand
AATGCTATTGGCTATTGCTAACATAACCTGTGTAAAATTGGCACTTGGTCTTGGGTTGGGAGTTTCCCCATCCCCAGCAGGCGAACTTTTCATTGCAGGTCATAAACCCTTATCTTACTCCATATTTTTTTGATGATAATACACACTTTCAATTCAAAAAGCAATGGCAATGACTAAATATCTGCAGCAGAAGGCCGAAATACGCACTAACTATGTTTAATTTTTGGTACCGCCCACACAAAGTACACTATCTACTAACACTACAGTACGTAGTGACAGCAGGCAATGAACATTGAACATGTTTTGTCTTCAAAAAAGAAAATCTCACCTGATTGTCTGGAATCCAGGGTGGCTCTTCAAGCTGAAATGGACTCGTATCCTTATCCTCCACACTAACCATACGCAGCCCACTCTTACTACGAACAAGTTTTTTACCAGCATCAGCCATGCTCCCACAAATTTATCAAGTTTTTGAGCAACAATTTTCTTTAATTGTGCCTGCCTTTTCTTGTGAACTTCGTCTCCAGTTAGCTAAACTCCCCATCAGCTGCTGAAAAACTGAAAATAATGAAGGGCGCCCTTGTTTGACAATGATCGACCAACAGACTGACTTAGACTGGTGCCAATTTAGTAAAAATTGCACACGTTAAAAATACGATGTTGAATGGTTACCGCTCTTAATATACAGCACATTATTTTGAGCTTGTGATCGAGTTCAGATAGGCTAGGCTCTTTTGTTGGGGGAAGGTTATTGTCTTATTTTCAAAGTTAAAATGAGTTTAGATTTTAGCAGACAAGATACCCAAAGTGGTGCAGGGCCTGGCTTTGTAGGCATTCGTTTCTGTCAGGAATGGTGAGCCATTTTTTCATGTCTGTACGGTTTATTGTTTTGAATTTTTGAGTTCATGAAAACAGAGGCAGTGATGAGTGACCAGTGTATTTTTGATTATTTAATTTATTGTATATTTTGCTAGCACTGCATGACCTGATGACTGGGGACTTTGTTTCAAAACTGTTTTACCTCTCTTTAATTTCGATACACTTACTATCTCACCAGCAATAATATGCTCTACCCAAAAGAAGATAAAGAGAATAAGGTCCTGCTGTATGCTGTAAGTAAATTTTTGTTTTACTTTTAGTTATTTTTTTTAAATTAAAGTACATTTTATTGTTTACTATTTTATTTGCAGTAACTATGCTTACCGTGGCCAAATTTCATGGCTCCGCTTACCTTGGAATTCCGCTTTTGTGGATACATGCTGTGGTAAACACAGAATTCTGCGATAAGCAGCTCTATGTGTGAAATGGGCCCATATCTGATGAATATAATTTGTTCTTACTAACTGTATATAAATTATAATAATATTCCATCACATCCATAATGTATTACTTTGGTGCGATAAGTTTTCATCCTCATTCCTGAATTATATTGTAGACCCAAATTCCTGAAATGAGTTACTTTACTTCCAATGTCGTTGGTTGATTTTTTGTTTTCTGAAATGTTTCATTCCATTACATGTATTTTTCCATAATGGCAATCATAAAGATGAGTTAGTTAAGTTAGGAATCACAGTCTTACATTATTTTATGTTGGGGAAAATAATAAATGATTTTAATTTATCAATGTTTATCGTGCTTTTCTTTTTCAATAACTTAGTGTCGGAACTGTGACTATCAACAAGAGGCAGATAACAACTGTGTTTATGTCAACAAAATCACCCATGAAGTAGAGTGAGTTTATTTCTAATCAAAGATAGACTTTTGCAACGTTTCTTTAACGTTCATCAGTGTCAACCTCCTTTTACATCAGGACGTTCCGCTGTGCGAGTTTAGTTTTGTGCCAAAATTCCATTTATGGCATTAAGATTGTTTATATTCCTTGGAAATACACGCTTTGTTGTAAAACAAAGAAAAGAAAATAACCTGAATAAAAGATTTAGAGACCACTCTATGTTTGTATCTCATTATTTCCACTTGAAAAAACGATGAAATGTTCATTGTACATGTATGATCCTCAATTACTTTACAGTGAGTTAACGCAGATTGTAGCCGAGGTTGTAGCAGACCCTACCCTTCCACGCACTGAGGACCATCCGTGCCCTCGCTGCAGACATAAGGAGTCTGTATTCTTCCAGTCCCAGACAAACAGGGCAGAGGTATAAAAACTTGCACCTGTTCTGAAATCACTCGATCCTTATTACAATTATTTTGTTTGTCAATTATTCAATTCAGACAAATTAAGCCCGATTCACACTTCCTGCAAATGTGGACATGGAAGTGAATTTGACGTTTTCGCTGCAAATGTTTCGCAAGAGTTGGGCACAGCTCTACTCTTGCGAGTTCTTTTATGTGCATTATATGACATACACAATCAACGGCTTAGTGTCCCATCAAACACCCGAAAGACAAAGCAATTATGGTTAAGTATCCTCAAGGACACGAGTGCCACAGCCGGGACTCAAACCCACACTCTGCTGATCAGAAACACCATCGCTTGAGTCCAGTGCGCTTGACCACTTGGCCATGACACACCGTTATATCAACTGTTCCGACTAATAATTTAAAGCTTTGTTGAGAGTAGGTTTTGGATTAATATTTTGCGACTGGTGCCTTTTGTCTTTATCAGGAAGGGATGAGGCTATACTACGTGTGCACATCACCAAACTGTGGTCATCGATGGACAGAGTGAATGAACCCCGTCTCTTCCAATAAAACTTCCAAGTTTCTATTACAAACATTTAAACGGTCTGAAATTATCAATGGAACACTGATGAGGTTTGCTCTTCTTGACCTCTGCTGACTGTTCTTGGCAATGGCACCTCCGTCTGGGGATATTTTTCAGAGAGAATATTTAAACCAATTTACGTGAAAACTGAAGACTGAGACACATTTTGGGTGGCATGACTGATGGTATTGTTTTGTTTACACTGTTAAATTAGATGACCTACATGTTAATCTGGTAGAACTAATCTGAACAAACATTGAAGTTGATGGATTATTATTAGATTTTACTAGGATTGACAGTGGAAGGGAAGAAAGCCTCTAATAAGGTTTTGTTTATATTCTTTTTAACACCTGGCATTTTTTCAGCTGGTGACCAGGGCCCAATTTCATAGAACTGCTGAAGCAGAAAAAAATTGGCTCACAAATTTCTGCTGAGCAAAAAAAAAGCAGGATACCAGTCACAAATGGTACCAGTCACAAATGGTACATGGATGGTATTGTACCAGGTAACCAATTTCTGGTAAACACAATTGAGCTGCTATTCACAAAAGCCAAACCTTTTACTTAGAATACCAGTCACAGGTGGTACATTTAGAATGGTATTTTGGCTGGTAAGCTTATTCTGGTGAGAACTGTTTTCTTCGGCTTAGCTACTTTTTCTGCTTAAGCAGCTTTATGAAATAGAAACCTGGTTGTTTTCACCAGGAAACTGACTGTGAAGTAGTTTTTAATCAACTTGAGTTTGTTTGGCAATCACAATATCCAAAGTCCAAACCACACTGGGAACGGTAGGTGAAAGTCATGTATATAACTGATTAAAAATGAATTTTGTATAATAAAACCGAGCTTGCATTGTTTACAATAGAATAAAACATCAAACATAAATGATAATAATTTAGGTCGCTTTGTTTTGGATATGTTTTATTCCTGCTCTTAATCGTCTTGGAAAACTAACGATGAAGTTTTATTACTAGTCCCAATTTCTTCTTAGTATCATCTGTAGACTCACATATGAGGGATAGAAAGCAATCAAAGTTGGCATACAGAACTCGACAAACACCTTGTCTGCCCATATTTAACTTAATCATGCAAGACAGGTAGGTCTGTTTACATACCACATCTACTCCAATCCCCACAATTACTGAGGTAAATACATAATATCAAAACACCATCCCCAAATGCTGTAATTAACATAAACAGGTATGTACAAAAACAGACAATGTTTTGGAACAGACGAGCAGTGCCATGGAAAGTCTATTTTATATGCTAAAATGAGCAGCACTATTGAGTTGCAATAATAAAGCACAAGGCTTCTCAAGACTTATGCACTGTTTATACAGCAAGCTCTCAAAATAATTAACTCTAATCAACTCGACTACTTCATCATGCTGACAAGTGACATCATTGTATACTGTTGGTAAGTCAACATGTCACATACATACATTTGTAATTTGACCAAACATGTCTTGTGACAGAAACTTGTAACTCTTGACAAAACCCAGTCTTTGCAAAACGTGTAATAGCCAGGTCTATTTGTTAATTTTCTCAATACAATGCTGAGGAGTTCCTGGTAATCCATGGAGCCAATAAGTGTAAAGTGGCTGTGGTTAACATCACACTTGCCAACAAAATTATGAATTTACAACCATAAATATTGACTGTCAATACATGTAAACAAATCCAGACCTGACCATTTTCTCCCCTTGTAGCTGCAGATTGGCTTACATTGATTTAAAAATCAAGATTGCTGCAGCATGATAAAGTTGTATTGTCCATCTCTTACACAGTTTATTCTAGACGCACTGAGCTAGAGAGAGAGCTTATTAAAAAGCAATACACACGGCTAAAAAAGCTATCTCTAATATTAGTAGCTAAAAACATTCAACGACTTATGAACAATTATCTTTGTTAAGCAATATGATAAAACAAGTGTTTTTATAAGGTTGATGGTGAAGGATAAATATGACTGAAGAGCAATGTTGGACTGGCAGCTCAAGTACAATTGAGATACAACAAGGTTGGCGGTAGTGCATTCTGCTCTACCAGCCAGGCTCCTAGTGGATGATACCCATGCCTACATCCTTATGGACTGTAAAGGGGGGTAACCCTGTTTCAGGTGGCAACGTGCCCCTGTTGGCAGTTGATTTGGGTCGATAGCCAAAATTGGTTAAGTGTAGCCCTCACCTTGAAGTGGCCGTCTGGCCTTAAGATGCTAGGTGATCTCTCATAAAAAAATAGCAAAATAACAAACCCATCTTGATCACAAATAGCACTCCGCACTACTGCTAAAAATACAACCTCAGTACCTGTTTCTCAGATGTGTCAAAATTACTTGCATCTGGCACTCCAAAGTGGCAGTAGTCGCGTGAATGGAAAGTGTGACATTATAAAGGCGGAGTGCTATTCCTTGCAATAGTTCAGAAATGTGTTAATGAATACTTAACGACCACGTTTTATTATTATTTGGGGGGGGGGTGAGGGTGTCTGTAAGAGCACATTCCTAGGGCTTCATCTTTGAGAGGGCAAGGGAATTTTCATTTTGCAAAGGACAACTTCATTGGAAAAATCTTAAAGTCTATGGCAAACTTTTAGCTGAGAACCAATGTTAACACCAGGGCCAGAGACGCTATGGCATCTGTGGCCTCCTTGTAATTCCAGGCCTGGAAACAAGCTTTGCATTTGGTCCAAGTATGAACCAAATGCAGAGTATGTAAGCACACTGTTACTTATTTTACAAAAATACAAAACGGAAGGTACTCTTGGGTGAAAGATACATGCAGTAATTGTTATCAATCATCCATAGTAGTGTCTATGTTGTCAAATTCTGGTTAAAATAATTGATAAAAATCTAAAGCCAACCATCCAGGGCTAACTTGGTACATTGATGTTCATTTTGGGAGGCCAGAGTGATAAATCTGCCTCACTAAAAAATAACACCATAATATTCTAAATCCATTATTACATGTTGGTTTTTTTTTGGTAACAAACAAATGAAAGAAAATTAGGAAAAAATTTGTAATCTACATGAATGTAGGTATTTACAGTTGATTTGTGCACATATGAGATGTTTACAATGTGAATGATTCATTTGAAAGTATGAAGGCAAACATTTCCAAAAGAGTTTGAAAAAAAAACCCAGACGAGTCAACATTTTTGTCAAGATAGGACTTGCAATAAAAGAACATCTCACTACAGAAAGCTGCCTGATCCCTATGATAAAAAGTATGGATTAAAAACAATCATGATTCACAACAGCTAAAAAGTATACATTTTCTAAAATAATTAAAATTTTGTTTGCATACAAATTAAGCACAAGTTTCATTTCTGTATTTTGCATTTCTTGTTTTATGCTTTTTACAGCAGAGTTACAGAAATTAGAGTTATTTATAGGTTTTCCTTGTAATTTTTGGGAAAAAAGCAGCCTGTTAATTTCACTTGTATGCATTCATACTAAAGCAGTTTTGCCTCTGCAGTTGAAACCGTCATTCAATTTCACTTGGAATATTCAAGTTTATACAGCACTAGGCCCTATATTCAATATAACTTCAAAGGTGTTTGAGCCATGGGTAATCAGCATTCAACTTGGCAGAGTAGGCTAAATATTTCTACCAAATTGTTACTTTTGTTTCAGTTTTTCGTCAATTTGGCAAAATGACCATTAACAAAAATAATGTAGAAACAAATGCAAACTACAGATTTCTATATTTCTTTGATTCTTTGTTTCTTTCTTGACTGGATTAACTTAGGAAAAACAAAGGATACACACTTCAAGATCCTTTGAGTCATTATTTTTTGTAAAAAAAAGTTTCTCCATTATGTTTTCTTAACCATCTGTTGGCGTGCCAAGTATCTGAGCATGTTTGTTGTGTTCTGGATCTACCACCTGGTGCATTTCTTCACAGATTCTTCAGTTTGCAGTTTAGAGCAATCTTGGCAAAAAAACATCAGAAAAGTGATTCTCATACAAAAAGTGAACACATTTTATCCCTTTTAAAATCTAAAGTAGAGGCCATGTTCCTTATAGACTAAAAGTTTAGCTGCACAATGGGAGACTTGTGGGGACACTAGGTGGCAGCAGACTTACCAGGTAAATCCATCAGGACATGTGAGCATGCTCAGAACTACTTGAACAATGGAAATTTACCTGGCAAGTCTGCTGCCACCTAGAGTTCCAAAGTCTCCCATTCCAACAAATGAGTGCCCAAAAACAAATTAAAATAACCAAATGAACGCTGCACAAAGCTGCTGCCAATTTGAATGCTGTTCGAGTGAATTGTTACATTGAATGGTAACCTTTTTAAATCACAGGGCACCAAATGCTCAAGACCATTTTGCTTACACATGAAGTGAAATTGAAAGACTGTTTTGAGGAGCTTTCAATTTCGCCCAAAGTAGAACAACGCAATGTTTAATGTTGCCGCTTATTTGTTGAAAATGACTGGAAAACCTATACTAACAAAATTATTAAATTATGCTTTCAATATTTTAACAGTTTTTACGACACGCAGCTAGAATGTAACCATTTTACATTCACTTAACATTGAGTGGAAACTAATGTCAGTGTATACATCCACCCCCTCCCAATTCCCATTCCCCCTCCCCAAAAAGGCCACATACATGGATTATCCTTCCCATTTCCCCCAAGGTGTAGCCGCAACATTTTCTCCTGAAGACAATCAGAGCACACTGATCGAAACATCAAGTTGTAAAACCACCGGGTTTTTTTCTTCAGAACCACCAGTTTTATGTACATGGTATCTCCGCAAACCTCACCAGAAAGTATTCCCGCCATGCAAGATTTCAAATCTTACTTGACACTTTCAACCTTAAAATGCTCAATATCTAACACTACACCTGTCAATATGGAACACTTTGAGGGTGAGGGACGTCCCTTTGTTCCGAAGCCTTCAGTGATAATTCATTACTTGGGAAAGTAAACTCCACTTTTCTGCTAAACTCCTTCCACTCCATCGTAGTCTTCTTTCCTCCTACTTGTTCAGCAAACATTTATAATTACCATTATCTACTCCAGTTGTCTAATCTTTGATTCACAGAGGATCCACCTTGTCAATACATTTCATGCAATTACACATTCGGTTAATGGCAGCCCTACATCCCACTTTGATGTCCTTGGTCTTCTACCACACATTTCCATTGTCCTATCTTCGAAAAAAAATTGTGTCATTTCATTAGTTTTTCTTGGCCTAGCTTAGTCAGATCGTCTCACCGATAGTCCTCCATGGTTTAGATAAGGTGGCTCCCTTCTTCCTATCATCCCGATTCTACATCTATTTGTTCATGTAGACGTAATTTTTAAATTTTTTCCTCTGGATTGTCTACCTCATCAGTCGTCCTCCTCACCAGGGTTCCAGTCCGATTCAACGGGAGAATCCCCTAACGTCTCCTGGGTGCCATCATCAAGGAAACTATCCTTGTAATCGTAGGTATTTACCTCTCCGTCGTCGTCACTGGCACCATCAACAACTGTGGCTGAGATTTCAACAAAATACAAAAAGAGAGTGATTCCATCTTTGTAAGAGAGAGGTTTGCACATGCAACAGCTATTGCAAGTAGCTTAAAATTTGTTGTAAATAGAAATAATTGACACACCAGGAGGACAGTATGTGTTTGAACCATTGATCTCCAACTCCTTTGTTTTAAGAAATCAAGCATTATATAAACTATAAATGAAAGTTCATTTTAGGTTTAATGTGTGAGCAAAATAAGTCCCTTGTGCATGCACGTTTTCACTTGTAAACCCCCTAGAGTGAGTTACAATGCTTACTGCATCATAGATCAAACATGTACAACCCACTTGACGTATCCTAACCAGACAATATTAATGGAGATCAATGAGTTCAACATCAATCAACCTGAATAGTCACAGTACAATAACACTGTTCCCGCCTCAGACCACGCTGCACTTTGCTGCATTAGAATATATACATTCGTTATTGCAAATAGACTGTACAATGTTTGACAGAGCACATAATTCTCTTTAAAGTGATATACAATTTGCAATAAGTTTTTCATCTCATACCACTGGTAAGGAAAGAAAAAATACAGCAATTAACTTATTGTTTATTTTTGTTTATTTTAACTACCTTGCAAATACAATATTCACTGTTTGAAGGGAGAACATAATTCTCTTTAATGTGATACATGATTAGCTAAGGTTTTCATCTCATAGCACCAGTAATGAAAATATAAAGAAAAACATATGTTAATTTACAGGTTTTCCTGTAATTAGGTGTTTACAGCGTTTGTGTGTTCTCTGGGAAATCCTGTATTGAGGTAGATAAGGCTGAAGTAAACCGTTTTCAATCCATCCTACCCACACCAACAACAACCAGCAACCTAATAATTCCACCACTATAACAGTAACTTGGGTCAATTATCTTTTCGACCCTGCGCAAGATTTTATTTACTAAAATTAACAACATCCAACACTCTGAAAATGTTAATTGATTTCCTTCCTGGCTTTTCTCTACACACAACTAGGTTCTCTAATTGTACCTTTTCTCTTGGCAGCTTGCCTCTTTGGTCGTCCAGGAGCCTTGGAGTGTTGAAACTCCTTTAAATGTCTCTTACTTTTCCTATTGATGAACAAATAAATATAAATAATGACTATGGTAAAACACAAGTGCATATATTATCCCAATTCACCTAACGTCATCGTCACAATATTCTTGGTTGCACTATTTGGGGTTTCAATATCCCTGTGTGTTACACGGTGTAGTGTGCATTTTACACTGCACTTACACCCTTACCAATGTACAATTTCAAATTCAAATTCAAATTCAAATAACAATTATTGTCATTAACGCAAAACCAACAAATACATATAAGTAAACACACGGTGTACAATACAGAACAAATTTAAGAAAAAACTAAGATGAATGCAAAAACCGAAAGAAAATGATAATCCACATGGGGGAGCGACATTTGACTCAAGCGTGGCGAGCCATGTGTGACATTGGTGCAAGGCGTAAACAGAAAGTTCCACATACAAATGATTGCAAGTCAAGATTAGCTTTGGTACTGTACATTATCAACATGACCAAGTGCCTCAACTGTTCAAAAAGAAACATAAACAAGATAAAATATAAAGTACAATTTAGCTCAAAGTAAATAACTATTTACATGGGTTTGCACTTTTTAAATAGGTGGGGGCTGAAAAAGTATTCATTCATTTAAAAATTAACAGTGAGTTATATATTGCAGACAATAAATTACATATAACAGGCTGGGGTTGCCAAAAAGCATACCAATCACATGCAAGAGCAATCCCCATAAGGGTACACATAAACTGGACTGTTCTAAAAAATGCCAAGATTTGGAGGATGAACAAACTTATGGAGAGAAAATTAGAAAGTGATTTCTACACAACTATATCTTCCCACAGGAGCATCATGTCAGCGTGTTTCTGTCCATTTCTAAAGATAGAGGCCGGAAACAGCAAACCCAAATGAAGATCAAGCAGTGTCCTCGTTAATAATAATAATAATAATAATAATAATAACAAATAAAGCATTTATATTGCACTTCCACAAATTGACCAAAGCGCATTACAAAATACATGAAGAACAACAATACAACAATAACAGAAACTAAGCATTGGAAAACCAATATGTCTTAAGATACAGCTGAAGAAGAGTTATGAATGTAAATTGGAAAACTGTTCCAAAGTACAGCCGCAGAACGATAGAGAATGCATTTTTGCCACAGAGTATTCTGGAATTGGGAATGTTGAGACGAGTTGTATGGCAGGAAGAACGAAGACCTAGTATATCTATGGTCTGGGGTAACACTGCCTTCACTCACCTGTAACAGTCTGAACCATAAGGACATTCTTCCTTATCCTCCTCTTCTTCCTCCACTCCCTCCACTCCCTCCTCCTCCTCCTCCTCCTCCTCCTCCTCCTCATCTTCTTCATCCATGTAATCAGAATCCCCAGGATGGCTGTACTCCTCTAAGTGCAGAGGATTTTTACTGAGGTAAAACAAAATTTGACATTACCATCATTTCTTTTTGTCACCAACAATTCCAACTCACAGTCAATCAGTGTAACGATTTATATATGTTCTTAAACAAATATTGACCTTTCCTATTAGTCTTGGAACTTGACCCTCTTGGATATAATGTATGATATCCATGTTTAAAGACAAGTGCATTGGCAATCTGTCTATGGTCTAATCAGAAGCATCTACCTTTACACTCAATACTTCAAAGGACGAACACCAACAAATAAAAATGTGGACAAAATTTACAATGGAACAACAGCCACAATTATTACCTTAGTAGGATAACACAAAGCTTACTTTTATTTTTTAAGCTGTATGCTTGAGAGCAGAACTCACCGATAGCACTTCTTGCCATATTGACAGACTTCTCGTCTCTTCTTGCCGTTATCCGCCTTCTTGATTCGCTTCCTTGGGGTGTCATCGAGTGACATCATCTCCTGGCTGCTGGAAACAGCTCGACCCGATCTCTTTGTGGGTCTGAAATAATTTTGCATCAAAATAAGGGGAGGTCAGGTATTTTGGGCTGGATTTCACAAAGCACTAAGATTCACCTTAAGAAGAGTTGTCAGTGTCGCCATCGTGATTTCTTGTATTGTAACATCACACTTTGCTTAGTAGTTAAGATTGATTTGCAGTTAATGCGATGCCATGCGAGGGTGCAGGTTATCCTACGCCGACTTAGGACTTGGTCACCGCCCTCCACTCTCCCCTATCCAACATTAGGGTCCTCACCTCCCCAGTTAAGATAAATCATGAGCCCTCATCTCTCATTAAAAAAAACACCCACAAAATTCTTTGAAATGATTGAAGAGGTAAAGGAGTTGCAACCCCCTTTACTTCCTACCGCCGACATAAACAATACAGAAAAGCTAGCCAGGATTCAAAACTCCCAATTCCAGATTGAACATTGACTCTACGAGCTTTGTGCCTTCAATAATTGTTGACATGCCATACCGTGGGATATACACCTCCTGTTCACTCAAGTCACTATCATCATCGTCTGAACTACGTCTACTGTGCCTCCGCCCTCCTGTTCTCTTCCTTCTTGGGGTCCTACCCGAGGTTCTCCCTGGTGTTCTTTTCCCTTTAGAGGGTGACCTTGACTGTTAAGGGTGGACAATATATAACAAATTTTGCTTCAATATTCTCTGGGCAGTCTCTGATTCAATGCTTATATATTTGTCTAGATTCTGTATTGGTATGAAGTGCACTCTATATTTCCCTTGTAAACTGGAAGGGACATTTGGCTTCACCTTCTTTCAGGTTCTGACAGGTGAACTTAGATCATTATAAGATGGTCAAATAACAAAATCAAATTTCTGACAGGCTATAGGAGTACACTTGAACAAACCACTACAAGAAATATAATGGGAAAGACAGTCCATCAAAACTTGTTCAGCTTGTGGCATAATAAGTTTGGATTACTCTTACCAATCTTGGGCTATGTGACTCAGGTTCCCAGTCACTCCCTTCATCCCCCTCCGGCACCGGCATCTCCTCTTCCTCACTGTCCACATCACTCTCCATAAAATCCTCAGAGTAATCCATCGCCAGCTTTGCCCTCCGCTTCACTGATGCCTGGTCCCTTGTCTTCCCGTGCCCCCACTTCCTGGGGGCATCTCCTTTGTCCTCATCCCCAACATCTTTGACAAAGTCCCCGCCGTCGCCCCCATCCTCATCACTTTGCTCCTCAACGGTGGGTCTCCTGGGTTGCACCGCCCCTCTTCCCTTACCCCTCGGGGTGCCCTTTCCCCTAGGGCGCCCACGACTCCTGCTTGGTGTTCTCTTAGCGGCTGGTTTGTAATCGTCTTCACTGCCTTCATCATCACTGACAGGGGAAGTCTTCTTGGCTTTGGTTGCCCTTGGTTTTGACGGGGTGGCTGTTCCCTTGGGTCTACCTATCAGATACACAGCGATGTAAAAGGTACTGATTTGATTTGCAAAACAAACTACAACTTAGTTACATCAGGAAAAACCAAAAGAGTAAAGTCTGTTCCAAGCCAATATGGCTCATCAGGCTTGCTGTTCATATCCGGTTTCATTGGCATTAAACGACTGAGAAAATGTTTCTACTGGCATGAGACTGAGAATATTTCTATTCCCCCCTGGACAGGATGCCGGTCCATCGCAGGTTGTTCCCCAGCTCTCACTGGTACCCTATTTTGTACTCCTGGGTGAAGAGAAGCAGTTGTGATAAAGTGCCTTGCTCAAGGAAGCAAGTGTGGCGCATGACCAGGCCAGGATTCCTTCCCGCATTCTGTAAATTACAGAACTTGAGTCCAACGCCCCAGACCGCTCGGCCACCCCCCACGCAAAGCAAACTGCAACTTAGTTACAGTAGAGTAATCTGAGAGTATGTACTCTGAAACATTTGTTAAAATTAAATCACTTTGAAGAAAATGACATATATTTCACATTATGAAGTAAAGAACAAGAAACTGTTATAAGTATAGCTTCGTTTTACATCTTGGATTGCAATTACCTTTCCCTTTCATTATTTGTACACAAACAATCGACAATTAAGGTTGAAACACATCTTACCAAAAATTATAGCAATGGGTTTATTTTATATTCATTTTGATTTGCCTTTCATCTCAAAGAGATTGAAGGCTGTACCAACTTTGTAAGTCTATGACTAACATCTTTATCTAACACAAAGCTGATCACTTCAAAATCGTAGCTGCTGCACTCTTTTTTGAACTACGGAATTTATCCCCGAATGAGATGAGTTTTCTTTCAGTTTAACTCACTACCTCTTCCACGCCCCCTTCCTCTGGGGGTGGATCCAGTGGTGACTGGTTTAGCCTCTTCAGCCGTTTGACCGGACTCCAGACTGGCCATCCATTCTGGTAGTTTTCTCTCTCGTTGTAAGGGAAGTGCAATCTCCTTCTGGCCAGGCAGTGTCACTGTGTCTGCTTTATCTGTCTGTCAAACAAAATGTGACCAACATACAATGTAGATCAGCTAATTGTATTTACAAAAAACATCAACCCTTTTCAAAAGAACCCCCCCCCCCCCCCCCCCGCCCCCGAAAAAAACAGCAGTTTCAAATTGCTTACCAACCAAAGACCAGTTGATTAAATGCAAAATTGGTCAGGGCCTCACATGTTGACCATTGCAGGGTCTTACTCAAAGACTTTTGAGTTCAACTCTAAATATTTTATCATCTATCCTTTGGCTCTAAACAACCTTGGGCATCAACTCAAACTAGTTATTCCCTACATAAACAATTACACCAGCATATGACAATAAGCTTTAGTTTCCTTCCAAGCATCACTAATATCAAGCACAATCAGGTCAAAAGGTCAAGAGATCACCAAGATTAAATATTTCCCGCGCTTCGCAGTAATAGCGGGAAATAATTGTCTTGGCTATACGATAGTCGCAATGGGTGTTTACAGGTGTATTACGTAACATTGGGGAATGTTACAAAAGGTTGTCTTTGTCAATTTAGTAAAGAGAAGACGGCACCTTAACTAATAACTGTGACGTCAAAGTTCAAGAGAGCACCAAGAAGGCGCCTTTAATTGTGAGATCAAAGTTCAAGAGAGCACCAAGAAGGCGCCTTTAATTGTGAGATCAAAGGTCAAGAGAGCACCAAGAAGGCGCCTTTAATTGTGAGATCAAAGGTCAAGAGAGTCCCAAGATGGCACCTTTAATTGTACCTTTGTTTTTGAAACTCCTGCATCTGGATCATCCTGCTCAAGGTCTTTCTTTGTTTTGTGGTCTCTTTCATTGTCCTCTCTGCTGTCTTCTCCGTCTGACTTACTGTGCTTTGTTCTGCTGTCATTGTTGGTTGGTTTAATGTTCTCCTCTGAGCCTTAATGGTTAAAAAGAAACATGCCAAAAAGTGAAATTAACTGAAAAAGAAGCCATGTGGCGACAGCCTTGTTTCTTAACATCGGTCCACTGCCCAAAGAACACTGCCCAAGTACCACTGGTACGGCTGACTAATTCACACTGCTTCCTACAGTGGCATGGCTTTAGATTCGAGTCCAAATCAAGCAGGCAGATTAATGAAATGAGTGGTCCTGCTAGCAACTGACTGAAAATTTCAAGGGCAAAACTTGTTGCAAGGAAATATTATTTGACCCCTTACACGCCACACAGTACACTTACACAGGCCTATCAAGTCCGGCATTTTTGGGAGTCAAAAGGAAGACAAAGGAATTGACTAAAAAATGGTAGAAATGGTGGACGTGCATTTTGCACTGTACATTGTTTTAGTTTGGTCTACAGCTGTGCTGAATGGTTGAATGGTTTCATACGATAGATCAACTTGCTGGAGAATACAACCAGGAGTAGGAGGGTTACAAGTATCCCGCTATATTCTTCTCTGTACATGGTAACTGTGGTGAATAATTTTGTCAGCTTTGACCCCCATCGACAAATTAGCCATGCACGAGTTATCATTAAGCAAACATCACAGTAATTCCCTGCCTTTTTGTTAGTTTGAAGGCAGGGTATACTTTGGGTAATTGTCAAAGACCAGTGTCCTCACTTGGTGGGCCCCAACATATGCATAAAATAACAAACCTGTGAAAATTTTTGCTCAATTGGTCATTGAAGTTGCAGGAAAATTACGAAAGAAAAAAACACCCTTGTTGCACAGAATCTTGTGTTTTCAGATGCATGAGAAAGGCTTCATGCCTAAAGCCTTTCTCAGGTTCAAAATCTTTGCTGAAAAAATTACTTCTTCATCTAAAACTACAATACTTCAAAGGGTGTCATTTCTAACAATGTTGTATAATATCAACAGCTCTCCAGTGCTCTGTACCAAGTAAGCTTTTATGTTCATCAATATTTGGAGTAATTACCAAAGGTATACCCTCCTTTTAATGCCGTCATTCACAAAAGGGTCAGATAAGATTGAAAATATGATGCATTGAAAATCGCCAGGGAAAAGGGGGGCAGTGACAAACGTCTTTGCTTTTACCTTTTGTGCTTTCTTCTGTCCTATTGTTCTCCTGTCCTTCTTTGTCTTGTTCTTTGTCTTCGCCCTGCTTTTGTTGTTTACTTGACAGCTGCTTAAGGGGTGACTCACTCAGGGAAGTTCTTTCATATTAAAGAGAAAAACAGAAACAAATGAAACGAAACTCAAAATCAATTTTAACCGGCCACTGTGGTTTCTAAAAAAGGGTAAATCTACACTCTAAACCCTAAAACCAAGCCATTCTATTGTTGGCATCGTGTTCATCTTACCCAAGACTTTGAGATTCTTTATTCATTGGTCTATCATCAATCACCACTTCATAGATGTGTTGCTCAGGAGTCAGTGATATCCGATCTCCATGCTCAAGGTACTGCCAGACATCTTTAGGGAGGGCGACAAGCTTAGCTGTCCCGTTGGCCTGGTAGAAGGTTGGGTTGGTATGCGTCTGTCGATGGAGAAATGACAACAGTTACAACATTTACTCAAAACTGCGTTGGTAACTTCTGGTTGGCAGGATGCTACAGAAATGACGTGGGGAAGTAGACAGCAAAAGCACTCCACACTAATGCTAAAAATAGAAGCCAAGAACCTGGACCTGTGACAAGCACCAACTGTCTCAGACAATTTCACTAACAAAGGAGTGCATACATAATGTCCAAGTTTTATGTTTACTGGCGTGTACTGACTATAGTGCAGTTTGGCGCATCGATGATGCTGTGATCACGTACAATGTAAGTGGTGGAATGTTTGTCTGACAGCTGGGTATTTTGAGCAAAAGTGACACCATTAGAGCAGAGTGCTATTCCAATGATCTAAATTTGTTTCTTTGTGTTTATTTAAGGACTAGGTTCCATCTCACAGAGAGGTCTGGAACTTCATCTTTGAGAAGGAAAGCCCATTTTCATTTCGCAAAGGGCACTTTCAATGGTCTATGGGAAACTTTTGAAGGGGAACCAAGGCAAAGAACAGGGCAACAGAGAACATAGCATCTTTGGCCTCCGTGTAGTTCCAGGCCTGATTTAACTGTTTGATGGTTTTTTGGTAGATAATATAAACACTCGGAAGTAGTTAAGATTATGACCCTTGCCAAATAAACTATAGATTTCTAAAGACACTTCAAACATGATTAAGCTTGGAATGTATTTGCCTATAAAGAAGGGCCATATACAATTGTATATACTTACTGACATAATCTTGAGTTTTCCATCGCTGACTTCAACCACCCCATGGTTTCTTGACACTCGCTTATCAGAAACCTGACCAATCAAATGAAACAAAGGACTCATGGTTTAATTCATTCATTTAGCAAAACAATTTTGCACACGGAATGTGACTGATTGCAGATTACTAATTTATATTAAAGGTTTTGCAAATCAATTGAAAGCGTCAAGTACGAGCATTGTCCTCACAACAATCAGTAGACTCCTTGCATCTATGACATCACAAGCTCAAACAGCGCCCTCACTGAGGTCAAAGGACAAAGCATTGGCTGATATTTGTACAAAGTGCATACCCACACGCATGTTTCCATTATTGTTTGACCTCGGTGATTTGCGCCCTATACAATACTGGTCTATCAATCTTTCTTTGCTAATGTCAAATGAACACAATTTGTTAACAATTATTGAAAAGGCCCATTGCATAAGTTTCCAAGTTCTAATGATTGGAAAAATTATTTATTAAAAAAGGGAGAAGGGACTTTCAATGTGTGCCACCATGGAAATGAACCATACCGGTACCTCGAGCTTCATGGACATTCCTCTACAGTGTGTATACATGAAAGGGTGCGTGAGGGGACATTGAGCAAGTTTAAACACATGAATTATCAAATAGTGGCTCAATAAAAAAGGGGGAAATGCAATTAAATTTATGACTCGTACTGGCTGGTTTGGGGCAAATATAGTTCTTGTGTAGGAATGTATTGTTTAATAATAGACTACAGCTCCATGACTCAAGTCATTGATTTGTATACACAACACAATTTGTAAATTTGTATTGCCCTATATAAAGATTTTTGACCCAATTTTGACCCATTTTCTAGCGTCTACCATAACAAATAATGATCATTTTCAAACACAATATCTTGAAAAGAAAAATATATGTTGATTTGCACAATGTTATGAACCTTAAAATTCAATTTTAAAATATCATGGAAGAAAAAAAAAGAGCCACTTTCCCACACCGGGAATCGAACCCGGGCCACGGCGGTGAGAGCGCCGGATCCTAACCACTAGACCATATGGGATATGAACGCTAACACATGCGCTTTTACGGCTTAAATACTTGCTACTTAAAGATTATAATAGCCCAACATAATTTTGTTGGATGCTTACCCCTAGTACAGAACCCCGACCAATAACTGTTTTGCCAAGTGGCAACAGAAAGTTGGATCGCCCGGTTTGCGATTCCGAAATGGGTTTTAGCTCAATTCCTGACATGACTGGAGCACGGTGGGTCAATCCAATGCGTTACATACGTACACAGACACACATGCACGCATTCACTGTGTGAATGAATAGCAAGCAATCAGTTGATCATTTCCAAACAATGGCCTAGTTGGTGGCGACACTTTACATTCCACAGGCTGCTAGGAGGAGCACAATTTCTCATTTCATCCTCAAAAAACACAGCGTGGAGACAACTGCATTGTCCGTAGATACATATAAAACTTAATCCAAATTCAGGTCATGACATGATGTATTCCACTGCCGAAAATCACGAATCCTGCGCCAGCGTAAAAAGCCATGAATGTGAATTTACTGGTACCCAGAAAATGCATTGAAGTTTATGTATCAATTCATGAAGTATAATCGGTCACCAGTGAAATGGACGCTTCTCTACTGTTATGATGGCGATCACATCAGTGATGATCGAGTGGGGCAAAATTAGTGGGCGGAGCCAATGTGCGAACTATTAATTGCGCATTTCATACTTGTTTTGCTTTGAGCACCCGTCAGTGATAATTGTTTGCGGTGGACTTCATTTGTTTAAAATGGTTTGCAGGTCTTCCCCAGGGAGGGGAAGGAGATTGAAGGAAATCAATAAACACAAATAGAGGCATAACAGTGATATATGTGGACAGTTGAAGCATGGGTGGATTGCTCAAACCATGTATTTGTTTGTTTGGGTATCACGAAGGGGCGTGTTTTTACTAATTTACCAATTTTTACTGAGATAATTTGTAAAAAGGTCAACTAAAGACTAAATAATGAAGTAGTACAAAATATACATTTTTCTCATTATTGTACATTTTAATTTACCATATAAATATTACAATTTTAAGTTTAAAGTATTTTACATATAAAATAAATTAAAGGACGTTCGAAGTTTATTGGACGGATGCAAAAGGAGACAAACTGGTCTTAACATTCTGGCAACTAAAAACTTTGCCATTAATCGTTTTTTATTTAACATAATTAAAACGTTTAGACAATAAGTTTGTCAATGACGATTAAAAAAGAAATAAAATCTAATTTATGGGAAGGCACATAAGCATGATCTGAAAGTAATTTTACACTCTTATTTCTACACCGTACTCTGCAGCATCCATATGTCAGGATACTGCGCAGCAATTATAGTTAATTGTGTTGCTCAAGGACACAAGTGCAGGCGACCAGGATTTACACCCCACACTGTGAATACTCGGCCACCAACATTTGAATTCTGTGACCACAAGACCATGACACGCCACCTTGTTTCAACAAATCTTATCGAGGCCCCAGTGAATAATTTTGAGCGCATCTATTCAACAATTCATCAGTAAACTTGAAAAAACATCTTATAAAAAACCGTTGCATTCATTTACATAAAATGTACACCCTTGCAATTGAAACTTTACAAACCAAGTTTTCTTTTGTTACAAAGACATCTTTTTCATTTTGCTCTACACAATATCCACAATCCTTTGAAAGGATTTTAGTTTTCAAATGGCAAATAAACTTAAAATACAGAAAAGACTTCTTTAGAAAAATTCCCTATTTAGATTTTTTTTAAAACAGGCCTTCACCAGCAGAATGAAATCATTTGCAAAACTGATTTCCTACAAGCCGGGAACCTCAAGCAATATAAACACAACACACTTTGGATGTCACAATTTCTCTGCTGATCAGAAATTGTGGTTGCAGGAAAAAAAAAACTGGTTCCAAACCTGGTTCCTTTATCCGACTTAATATCCACCGCAAGGCAGGGTGTACATATTTAGATCTACACACTTTGACAGGGGTTGAATTCTATACTGTACCGCAGCCCGAGGCCAATGATTTTAAGTGTTAGGCCAGTAAACCCATGACTGGACTAGTCCAGTCGTCTTGTTTTTAAGTGTTAGGCCAGTAACACTGGCCTAACACTGTACCGCAGCCCGAGGCCAATGATTTTAAGTGTTAGGCCAGTAAACCCATGACTGGACTAGCCCGGTTGTCTTGTTTTTTCAATTGAAAAAAAAAAAACCCTCACTGTGTAATATCTTGAACAAAAAAACAACTGAAAGTTCAAATGTTGACTAATAGATACTTTTCAACTCTGTTGAGTAATGAAGTTTCCGTAATAGGCATAAAGACAAATGAAAGAAATCTGTTCTTACATGCCTCAGTGTTTGTTCAAACAAAAGACAGTTTTAATGCAAGTCTGTCTGGAAGTTTTCCCCGTTTTGATTCTGGTCTAGTAAAAAAAATCTGATCCAGTACCAGTTTGCGCCCCAAAGGTCTCGTGGACCTTCCCCCTTTATTGAAATTCAAGCTCTGTAAAGCAACTTCGTTGTTATAATCAACACACTATGTAAGTTTTACTAGTCCAACTCAGAAGCATTGAGATTTCTTCTCTGTCAAGCTGTCCATATGTTTTGATGCTATCTTGGCACAGGACCTGAACAGACAAGAAGAAAAAAGAACATCATTAACATAATTGTGGGAAAAGTAGGCTCACTCCACTCTCCATATAGATGTTATCGTTTTTCGTGAATGCTCTTCATTTTGTGTTAACTTCATTCCTATTTTATGTTTTTCCTTTTAATTGTATTTAATATGATTTTGTACATAATATATCCATACTAATTGTTTGTTTAATGAGAAGTGATTAACTTTTCACTTGAAAAATCGACATAAATACAACCACTAACAACTTCAAAATTAACATATACAAATTAATTGTCATTAACATATAAAAAGATATGGTAAATGATTGACTGAACAGACCAACTTTCTCTGTCCATCAATTTAGTTTAAAATGTTACATTAACAGCCACATGGAAAATGGAAAAGATAGACAGATGAAATGCGGGGCAAACTAACCTTTACTTTGGAGTAGTTTTTGTCTGGCTTTAATGAAGGCTTTGATGTCAGCATCCGCTCTCTTATCTCCTGTTAGTTGGACAGCCGACTGACTGGAGGAGTCCGAACTGGATGAAAGCAGTGGATACAAAAAATGTAATAAATCAACTTACAGTTTGTTTTCAAAAAATAAACATATCTGTTCAAGATTTTGATGCCATGATTTGCTTTGTTGAGTTTCTGTATAAATTGTCTTGTGAGTTTTTAAAATTTATTTGCTAAGGTGTGCATAAGAATAGTGTTCTTTATTAGATTATAAATTATCTTGTGAGTTTAAAAAAAAAATTATTTGCTAAGTTGTGCATGAGAATAGTGTTCTTTAAATAATTTTTTATTATTTGGTTTTACCCTTACACCAATGTGTGTAAAGCACTGTATACTGGGTACTTTGCCGAGTCCTGTGAAAAAAATCCACATGCACATTACTCGGGTGGGATTCAAACCCATGACCTTTGCCATTCTAGAGCAGAAGTCTTACCACTAGACCACTGAGATTGTCCAGTAGCTAGAGGCAGTTCGGACCCTATATTTTAGCAGCAGGTGCCGCAACAATTTAATAGATGTTAAATTTGTTTTTACACACCGGTGTATGTGAAACCAACTAATATTCTTTATCCCGATGCAAATTTAACATTATTTACAATATAGAATTTTTTGTTGTTATTTATGGTGTGTCGTGGCCGAGCGGATAAGAGCACTGGACTCAAGCTCTGGTGTTTCTGATCAGCAGAGTGTGGGTTCGAGTCCCGGTCGTGACACTTGTGTCCTTAAGCAAGACACTTAACCATGATTGCTTCGTCCTTTGGATGGGACGTAAAGCCGTTGGTCCCGTGTGTTGTGTAACGCACATAAAAGAACCCAGTGCACTTATCGTAAAGAGAAGAGGTTCGCCCCGGAGTTCCTGGTTTGATTGGCAGCATATTGCGCCACAGCACCTTGTAAACCATTACATGGTGCTATAAAGGAATAGGTCTCATACTTCAAAATGTAGGTCCACATACTGTGCAGGGAAAAAATACTGAGCGCTTTGATACGCCCCTTGGGGTATGATAAAGCGCTATATAAGAACCAAGTGTTGTTATTATTAATGTAGTGTTATAAGTCAGATTTCATGTTTAACCCACCTTGCACGTTGTGATCTTGCCCGTATCTCACGATGTGTTGTATCTACACCGCCAGCAGAGAGTGGCTTTCCCAGAGGTGTGGCCACAGGTTTCCCACCACCCTGATCTGGAATCTGACCAGACAAAGCACCAAGGAGGGCATTCCTGGAGTGACCCGAGTGAGGCCTCCTGGAGGATGACGACGATGGTTGTAGATCAGTGGCGTGCTCAGATTTGGAGTAGGTGACCCCTCGTGATAGGCCGAGGTTGGCGGTGGGATTGTGTTGGTCGTGTTGCTGGTCCTTGATGGGTGAGATTGGGGGTGTTCTCCATGCCTTTGAGGGGTTGGAGGGGGGTCTGGTGGGAGGCTGTGGGTAGGGCATTTGCTGCTGAGACTGTTTAAGAAAAACCACACCAAATTCATTAAGTAGTGAAGAAATGTGATTATCTACTCTTTAAGAAATTTCCATTTTCCAAGTTGGTGTATATTTCCCTTTTAATTGCATTAAACAACAATCCAATTTAGCATTTTGATTTTAACACAATTCCTACAAATAATTACTATTTCATACATCTACTATTATAAAAAACCTGTTATGGATTATTACTGTGACCCTTTAAATAACAGTGCAATGATTAAGTTAATAAACAACACACTGAAAATCAGGGACGAAAACTCCACATCTTCCACATGTACTCCATGTGAATTCCTTTATTTGGACAATTTTCAAACAGAAGTATTTTTATTTTATCTATTTTAAATCTTTAGACATATACACAATGATTACAAGTTGGACAGGGGCTGTCAAGGTTATACAAAAGTATAAAAACTGTCATCTTAAGATGTGTACAACCAGACCCCTGCCAACGATAAAACAATTATATAATTATTAAAAGGAGATTGCACTCAAACGCTATAAAATAACCTTCTTTGAGACCTTCCGACCTATATAAATAAACAGCACAGAATATCCTAACCTGTATATTTGCCGCTTGCTCTGCCCACCAGAGCTCAAAGTCCTTCTGAAGCTGCAGCCGTGACTTCTCCAGGAAATGCTGCAGGTGTTCAATCTCTGTCTTCAGTGTGCGCAGCTCGTTGAAAGTCTCCTTATAGTTGGATTTCTCCTCTTCCATCTGGTGTCGAAGTGACAGCTCAACCTCGTCAATTATGTCTGGGTCTTGGTCTCCACTCATGGCCCTCTGGAGACGGCGGTGTTCAATCTGACTCTTCAGTTTATCTGTTAATTGATGAATAAATTAACAGACAGGTAAAGAGTGTCCAAACGTATGAATATAAAAATGAGTAATGGGTCGGGACACTACTAGAGTTGAACCCATCATCATTTCAATGTCGCAATTTTTTAAGAAGTGACAAATGTGTCAAAAAACATTTTAAAAATTTAAAACCGTTTCTGTAAATGATTGATGTACTCAATGCTGTTAACATATTCACCAAGTTTCAGGGCGTAGTACAGAATGTTTTTTTAATAACACTAATTAGCATAACCGACGCACCATGTATTTTCAATTTGTTTGTTTTTATGAAGAGACAAATCAAAATTAACCCTTTTATCCTTTGGAGAACATAGTGTGGGCACAGAGCCAAAAGAGGCATGGTTTGACTTTGGGGTTTTTACGAAGTGACAAAACTGTTCACTACCATTATTATGAAGTGACAATCCTAAAATGCATTGGTTTGTAAAAAGCGTACTGCAGGCAGGTTGGTTTTTGGGTCTTTTTTTTTCATGAAGTGACAGATGTGTTTAGGAACTAAAAACTCATCAAAACAGTCGACGATTGACAAAATATTGACGTTATGTATGACTGAAGAATTCAGCTTTGTTTTGATAGTAAAGTTTAAAAGAAAGACTAGTGAGTAGTGTTCTAACTTCAAATGCGTTTTTCTAAAACCACATATTTTTGGCTGCGGGGATAAATTGTCGCTTCAAACATACTGCACCAATTAATTAAATGACTAGCCATGACATGATTATTACAGGAAAAAAAACCCAGGGTTTATGGACAAGTAGACTTACTGATATTCTGTCGACATTCATTGACAAACTGTCCTTTGAGCTTAGCTTCTCCGTAGCGTTGTTTGAGTTGCTGTTTGTTGTCCTCTATGGCAGCATTGTGTGGATAATCTCTGCGGTAGATCTCAAAGGCTTCCTGTCGACCGACGGACATATCACCTGAAGATGGTAAGCAGTGGTAAGAAATTTTTAATCAATCTTATTCATGATCAAAGAAGATCATTTGTGGCCTGTCGTGGCCGAGCGGTCAAGCGCGCTGGACTCAAGCTCTGGTGTTTCTGTCCAACAGAGTGTAGGTTCGAGTCCTTGTCTTGACACTTGTGTCCTTAAGCAAGACACTGAACCATCACTGCTTCGTCCTTCAGATGGGATGTAAAGCCGTATGTCCCGTGTGCTGTGTTATATGCACATAAAAGAACCTAGTACACTTGGCCAGGGGTTGTAACATAATTTCTTGAAAAAGAGGGTAAACAAATCCATGAATCAATGCAAACAGCAACAAACATTCAATAACAACCATCATGTGGCCTTTTGACATAACCAGTTTTATGATTTTTGTAGAGGAAAAATATTGTTATACCAAAGTATTAAATAATATTGGGAGAGCTTCCACCCAGTCATATACTAATGTTTTCTTAAGATTGATAAACTATTAAAAGTACCTACCTAATATTTTTCTTTTTGAATCTTTTAGTCTGTAAGATGAAGAACTGCTCTCTTCCTTGTGTCTTGCAGCAATATCTGACCTGTACGATACTTCTGATTGGTCAACACTCTGCCTGTCCTTATCATGTGACCTGTAGTCCTCATCCGATTTGTTCCTTCCCTGTTGGGACCTGCCACCTGACCTGTGAGTCTCTTCTGATTGGTGATGTTTCCTGGAGGGTGCGGCCATGCTGGAGCTGAAGCCATTAGGAATGTCTTGATCGGAGGAGGATGCGGAGAGATTGGAGTGGGAATTCCGTCCTGGGTTATGGAGTTGACTCAGGGCATCATGGGCTCGTTTCTTCTCCTTCTTGAGCATGTTAACAAGGATATCTGAAAATCACTCCAGTTAAAGACTCAATTAGTATTTGTTCATCTCAACTATTTGCAAAAGTCAGAGGACTAAAATGTTGTGGATACTGACTGGTACCAATCATCTTGAGATCATAACAGTACGACCTTTGAGAAAAATGTTCAACCTTTCCGAAAATAAAGTCTAATTTAGAGTTGTAACATTAAAAAAAATAGTTCAACAGAAACACATAAACAACTACTTCTATGAAAATCACAGCCAACAGTTGTTTTCGCACACCGTTAACAAAACATAGTCAAAAACTATTCCTGCAAAACCTGTTAATGGCACATAAATGGCCGAAAGTTTTTGACCCTATAAAAGTCTTTCTCAGAGGCTAATATATGTACTCCATTAAAAGAGTCATTCTTGAAAAATGAAAGGATACTGATTTCATTGTCTCTCTGTTGCAGCATGTCCCTCATCTTCTTCATTTCAACTTGATTAATGGATGGCAAGGGGTCAACAAGGGCTCGCTGTTCTTCTACCTGCTCCTCTTCCCTCTGGACTGCTCTGGTACCACCAGATGAGGCAGACCCTTTACCTTGCGCTAGTCTCTGATGAGGAAAGAAGTTCATCAGAAACAGCATCAACAGACAAGCAAATTGTAAATACCAAAAAAAGAGGGAACTGGATAGGACAAACATTTGCAGTGTATTTTTTTTCTGGAAATCAGCTGATCCACTGACAAGTTGCATGCCTGCGCTTATTCAAACCAGTGGCCAACTTCATAGGGCTGCTTAACGGCCGATTTCGTGATTACTGTATGAGTTTCAATTTCATAGCGCTGCTAACCATAAGCACATGAAAAGGCATGCTATCCTTCCAGTGCTTTCTGTATGAAAATGAGTGAAGTAACAATGCAAATCCATGGTAAACATGCAAGCCGGCCGCCTAGTTTTCTTGCTAAGGGAGAGCTTTCATTCAATCATATACTAAAATTAATA
>JAMKCF010000379.1:0-26306 GCA_023634235.1 Pisaster brevispinus | reverse complement strand
ACACAAAAAAATGTTGTCTGTGTGTCAAAGGAGTCCAATCCATGCTTGTAACAGACTTGTGGACAAGTCAGAATGTTTAATAGTAGCGATGATAGAATAACGTCTCTCACGCGTCGATACTCCCACGAGACTGCTGCCTTTATGATGCTGCTTCTGTTCCCACAATAGACTGTGCAAGTCTTGCGCGCATTTGAACTTCCGGGACCATTGTGGTCCCAACCCTATGGAGTTTTATGTGGGCGAGATTTTGTTTTGTCAATTATTTTACCTTGAAATTATTTATGTTGTTGGGAATGTAATACTTAGTGATAAAAAATATTAAAGTAAAATTAGTTCAACAACAAAACGAAGAAAACCTGAGAATTGAACTTGACCTCACCTCCGATCACAAAACTTATAAATGTAAACCCTTTTGGATGTGTGATAATAATTGCTAGACGCTGTAATTGCAGTGCGAAGCCTTTTCATTGTTGTTGATGCATCAGCGTCCTCTATAAACTGCGTCACGCGTCAATTTTATGCCCGTTTGACCATTGCGAATCTGCGTAATGGGTTTCTAAAAAAGTTAAGATCAAATAAGCATCCTTGTCCCAGAGTTTTAATTTTATTTCAATAATAATTAACACATTAACTATTTGTGTATTCGTAATAAAAGCTAAACTAACTTTATTTAAATTGTAATGAGTTTTTTTTCTTTTTTTTCCAGATTTTGTCATGAGATATAATTTAAAAGAAAGATTTGATTTCAGGAAAAACAAAGTTCTTCGTTTGGCGAGTTCTCTTGTTCCGATAAGCGCGAGACTTGCACAGTCTATACTCAGGGGCTCATATTTTACACTGGACCGCAGACCCTAGGCCAGTGGTGTTAACATCAGGCAAGCAAACTCAAGACCCAACAAATCCAGCGATCTTGTCTTTCTCAATTGAATAATACCAACCCACTGTGTGATACCTTGAACAGTAACAAACTCAATGTTGGCTTTGAGTCTGATAAATACCTTTCAATTATGTTGAGCAATGAATCACATATATCTACTTCTTACCAATTAATACAAAATGACAAAATGAGAAAAATAAAAGTTAAATGCATGTTCAACTGTGTCAGGAAGGTTTTTTTCCTCATTGATATTCAGGTCTTGTAAAAGAAATTATGTTCCAGTAAAAGGTTTGAGTCACAAGTCCTGTGGATTTCCCCCCAGCTTCCAGCCCTGAAACTGCTGCTCTCCACGCCCCCCCCCCCCCCCGAGACTTGTGCTCTCCAGACTACCTCCAGGCAATGAACCAGCTGCCTCATAAGCGCTATCACTTGGACAAACATTGACTTGAGTGTCCACAAGTCTATGCTAACAAGGGAGCAGCTCTTCTCCTCTATTAATAAAACACCAACTCTTTGGATTTATTTATTGGGATCTTTCCTCACTCCAACACCAAATGGTTACTCAACAAACAAACTGTTGTAATCTAATTATGGTACTACGCCTAATTACAAGTGCAGTCCTCTGGTCCAACAGAGCCAAACAAAACAAGCAGTTGGATTTTGGCGAGTTGGGTGTCATGGCTAGGGTTTCGATAAATGCAGAGGAAGTTCTAAAGTAGGGTTGAGACACTTAACCAGTTAAACGTTTAACTATAAAACAAACACACTGAAATCTGTTTCCTAATTTCCTTAATGGCTAAATGGAGCCGACAGAAAAAATAAAATAAAAAATTTAAACAAATTTAAAAATGAGACCTTCCATTTCTTTAAAATGTAATCCCCAGATGCTATCCATGAAGAATGATCAACATCTCTTTTGTTGGTGGACAAACCGACTTTTCTTAATCCCCTACAAAATGAGACTTTGATAAAATATTTAAGTTCAGTCTTAATTCTAGTGGTATACATGCCGTAGAGAAAGCCTTTGCAGGAAACTTATCAAATTGATGACAGATTGCTTTACATTTGGTCAGGTTATATATAGGAAACACAAATATTTTGTTGCTAGGACACAGTTAGGTAAGCCTATAGATTGACCCCAAAAAAATGACTTGAGTGGGATTTGAACCTGCGACCTCCGGATTAATGTGCCGGCACTCGTACCAACTGAGCTATCTAGCCTACGGTCTCCCTATTTTGTCAATATCTTTGTTCAGGGGTGCCAGTCAGAACTGCTGTATTAGCCAGGGATCACATCCAAAGTTATAACACAACCATGACAACCTGGGAAGTGGCAGCAGAGAGATCCCAACAAGGGGCATGCAACTTTTTATTTCAGGCATTTTGGCACTCCCTACAAAGATACTGACAAAATAGGGAGACCGCCAACATTAGAACTACATACATGTAGCTCAGTTGGTAGAGCGCCGGCATGTTAATCCAGAGGTCACAGATTCACATCCTTTGTTCTACCCAAAATTAATTAAAATTGACCCAGTCAGTTTCCCCTTGTAGTTTCTTCCTCCCTTTTTTGTTTTTGTTTACTTGTCTAAAGTTAAATTGTGCATCAGAACGTTTACTTAAGAAGCCACATGGCTTATTCAGCGGAAAAACTTGTCATCATTTGCACAAAGGAGAAAGTGGTGGGGTTAGTGTCAAACGTATCCAGCCTGGTGTTCTTTAATGAAAAACACTAAAATTGACTTCTTCTTTTTTGTGTTAGGCCTAAACAACATTAATATGGGGAATCAGACTTCCACTTGCATGTTCAAGCCTAAAGTGAAGTAACTATAGCAGGTTTTTTTTAAAGAAAGGATAGTTTTTCTACCTGAAGGGCACACTTTTCATATCTACATGTGCCTGTAAATTCCAATGGCTTAGGGGTGAACTAATTCACACTATTAAGAAATTTTTTCAGGCATGAAATTTTGACCTTGGATTTAGAAAAAGAAGTTCAATTTTTTTTAGTACAAAGGCTTACCTACATGATACATGTTTGGGCCTTTGTAGACTTTTCAGAATATTTAATTAAAAAAATTCTGATTTTTCTGAGGGCCAAAAAATTGAAATTAAGATTAAAATAGGAAGAATATCATACAATTTTTTCAAGATGGTGTTTTTAAGTACTGTGTATAATTTCTGTCAACTGGTCTTTACTTAAAAAATAAACTTTTTCTATTATAAATGTATTACTGCAATCTGAAACTAGTTTGTTTCTCGGCCTGCATTCTGGCTTTTTTTTTAGCCAATACGCGAGCTTACTTTCAATAATGTAATTCAGTGATGAGATTTGCAAAATAAAATAAAAACATTCCTGAACATGGCTTGTGGGCCTGGGTTCCCCTTTATTCTAGAATCAGAACAATCAGATCATAGTGTTAGCCAGAGGGGTGTCTGGGTGTCTTTTAGACACCTCATTTTCAGTTTGGACACCTTGTTTTATTTGTCATTTACATGTGAATGTATTGTAAGTGAATAATTTGGACCAGTAGTTTTTAAATTTTCAGCAAATCTGGACACCCTTTTACCAAATCCTGGCTAAAACCTTGATCCAGATGCTCACAATTTAGGAGGTACAGACTCTGTGAGTCACCAGAAAAACAAAACTACAGGTTTGGACACAATGTGGACTATTTCTTTCTCTGATTGGGGACTACTTTCCATATTTCAAGAAAATTTGAAGACTTAAGGAGGTTGAGAAAAAATCCTGAGAAACAACATGTCTGACAATCTGATTTATATTTAACAAACCATTTTAAGCAGATTTAGTGATGACCAAAAACAAGGCGTGTCATTTCACAGTTGAAATTTGCCTGAAACGGGAAAGGATTTTGGCCGATTGAAAGTATCACTGAGCAATGATCCATAAAATTGGCTGACACGCCCACATCCTATGTCTAACTTTCCAACAACACTATACGTGGGTAAATAAATTTCCTACACTAAAATGTATTGGCTTAACCCCAATTCAACAACACTATGCGTGGGTAAATAAATTTCCTACACTAAAATGTATCGGCTTAACCCCAATTCTTGGATAGATTTACTGGAATCCTTCTGCACCCCAACAAAAGCCAACACCATTTGGTAACTCAACATCCGAACTGTTGGACTCTATGATGACTGTTTGTGTACCCACTCCCATGTAAAGAATAATTGATTTACAAGTGCAGTCCGCAGTTCAACAAAATCAAACCAAAACATGCAGTTGGATTTTTGTAGGTCAGGGTGGTTAGGCTTGAAACATGTGTTTTTATCACAAAGATTTGTGGCCATGTAAGATTAAGCCTAGCTGAGGAATGAGTCTATGTTGACAGATTAGATGTCATTGTGGACGTCAGGGTTCTCCCCATGCACAAGCTGGCGTAGTGGGCCATTACGTGTGAATTGCGTGCCGATACGCAAACAAAAAATTATTATTACTTTTATTTTGTCATATCTATACAAAAAAACACCCCAAACAAGAGAAAACCATAAAAAAATTGCTCCAGATTGCACAGTAGGGCTTTTAAAACCAAGATAAACACCAAGTAGAAAACATTCTGAAGGCGTAACGTTGTTTCACTTCAGCGTGCTTCGGCCAAACATGAAACAAATTGGGGTCCAGAATGCCCCACAGTTTTAGTGGAGCTAGTGGTGCTGATTTCATCAAGCTTTGCATTGCAAATTATTTCAGGCTGACAAATTTTCGGCAGACTAAATGCTAATATTGAGTTGCAACTGGTGTTTTTTTTTAGTACCAATTGGTAGCTTTGTAAACTTTGTGCACCATTTTGCCATGTATTCAAGGGAAACTGTTCACTAGTATCATCATATTAAACTGCTTTATACATGTAGATGGTTCAATTTTCTGACTGAAGTGAAGTGAATGACCCATGTGCAACTGCACAAATTCTTGGACTTGCCATTTGCCCAGTTTGATTGAGGTTTCAGGTTTGACTTGAGAGTTTCCCTGAAGACTCAGAAGTCAGAGGGTCTCAGACTAACTTTAGTCTTACTTAATGAAAACTTTGCATGAAATTTTGAAGATTTAAAAAAAACTGTTCCCCTCCCTCCCCCGTGACTTGAATGATACCTTCTAAGATTACACGTCAATATTTTAGCAAAGTCATCTCTAAAGAGAAAACAGAAGGGAAATCTTTCTATAAAAAAAATTACACAATATTTCCCCTAAAAAGTAAAAAAAAATGTTTTATTTAATTTAACAACCACCATTCACATGCCAGTTTTTAGTGATTTAATCTTACAAGTTACACTCGGCTCGACCATTTAAGTTCTACCTCCATGGCTAGACTAATGAGGAAATGGTTACATTATGCAAACATGTATCTACCAAGCATGACCCAAGACAATGTAAATGGTAAATCCATATTGGTCTATGGGCAGTGCCATGCCACCGAGTAGTGCCAGTGTATGTCACGAATAGTGACAGTGGAAATAAAATTTAATAAAACCTGCTGTGTTGTAATTGTAAATCTTATTAACAAAATAACCATAATTTGTAGTTACAGATGTACAGTATCATTTATATGTCAATATATATTATATTTTCTTGGAGAACTCATTCAAGAAAGGTGTCAAGAAAAAAATTGTCAGACATCATTCATATCACATGATAGGGGATGACTTCACTGCGAATGAATACCGGTATGTAGTGCGGCAGGGCACACTCCAATGCCGTTGGCAATGCGTGGAACTCAGTCATGCGGTGTACTCGCCCTCCAGACTATGCAATAGACAACCAACCATACACTACACACATGCCCACGGTTAATATGCACATGGACACGTACACGTATCTGACTTGCCATACCGGCCGGCGATCGGCCCAAGACTTCGCTAAGAAACAACCCCCAAAACACAAAACATGTCACATTTTTCAAACAGACTGTGATAGCTTACCTGCAGGCGATGTTTTTTCGCCAGTCTGCGCCATTGTTAGGTCCGCGCCCCTGGCCTGGCATGCCTTGCACGCTAGATGGCCCGGGCCCAGACGGCGCATTACTGGCAGCAGCCATCTTGTACTCGATGGCCTGCTGACTGATAAGTGGTACCCTGCCTACACGCACACATTCCAGTTGGTAATGCACGGCATTGCCGTACACCGTGGTTTATTGTACCAGTGAAATCATGGCAAATCGATAATCGATCGATGTCATAGCAATGGAAATGTCCCTGTCATCTCCTCTTTTGTGCATGCGGCATCGTGCGCTTGCGCTATTCATTGTGCATGGAACTTTACTGGTAGAGTTCGGGCTAGTTACCTAGATGGTTCGTGGAGCAAGGAAAAGTGAAGGGGCCGCGTGGTCAGTGGCGTAACTTAACATTTCCATCGGGAGGAGGGGGAGACGCGGGGTAAACAAATGAATATAATACAATTACAGGGCTGTATATTTAAACAAAATTATATGCATATAAATACGTTATTTTGGGGGCTTTACACAAGTTCATAATTAATTACAGCTCATAGTAGGCCAACCAAACCATAATGAACCACGGGACCTGATGCTGGGTAACCGGTTCATTTAAAGATCATTGAGCAGAGAAATTCAACGTCGATCGCGCATGCGTTTCCCATGATTGGATTTCAAAGTTCACAGACTGATTTGAATTATTATACAGCACACAAATCGATATTCACATTTTATATTTCTTCGATTAGGGTGGGGCTTGGGGAGAAAGGTTCTGTGGGGTAACCACTATAGTATTGGTTGTACGACACTGGGGTTACTTTTCTAAATCAAACTGTTACACAATTATATTGTTTTACCCAAAATTACTTTCAGTAAAACATCTTAAAACAAAGTGTTGGTTCAGTATCTCTTTCGTTTAACTTCTGTTCTCGTGAGTTATTGATCCGCTGTGTTTTCGAGCCCGCAATTCAGCTGAATTTGGACTCTGGGCCGTGCACCGACCAATGCCCCCCCCCCCCCCCCCCGCCCGTCTGCAAATAATAACAGACTTGTCTCAGAAACGTGTACGCATCCAGCCGTCAACAATCCAGTGATTATAATCACTGCTACAAATGAAATTAAAGATTAGGCGTTTTTGTATCAGATGTTTTTTCAATTTTCCCAACGTCTGTATTACACAGAGACTTCTTCATATAGATGCATATTATGCAGCCCTCTCTTCCGCTGTGCTGTACACAGAAGTATAATAGTGAAAGGCCGCCAGGGCTAAGATACTCACGTGAGTTAATCGTGCGCAACGCCTGATGCAACCCCAGCAAGGAAAACCGAAAATGAGTTTCGAGAGCACACTCGTTTTTGTAACGTTTTGTTTCTCTGCTGACAGTTTTGACAGATGATGCTGTTTCAAAATCTACAGAAACGCTTGTGCATTGCCCGTCCGTTGTTGGGATCTCTTGACAATTGAATTATTTCATCATTGGACGATAAAAAAAAATTAAAAAAATTATTTATATTTTTTTTAGGCCTACAGTTTGTCGAATCCATAAAAATAACCCTGAAATTTGGGTTAAATCAGCCCCCCCCCCCCAAAAGAGAGAGAGAGATAGAGACCTAGCCTATGTAGCATATTTAACAACATTTTCACTGTAATGTCTGACATAATAATGACCACGGGGGTGACGATGGGTGGAATGGAACGACGGATTGCGGGGGCCGTAGTGCGTCCGTTCCTACTAAAACTTTAAAAAAGAAAAGCCTTGGTCCATAGTTTCGCTGCGAACGGTCGGGCATTATGTGCTCTATATATCGGCACATATTAAAGTGCGTCAACATTCAAAAATTACTTTATCACAAAAACACTTCGACCCAACCCGATAGACAGGAGGCTCGAGGAGGACACCTCAAGTGCAGGAGCACACAGACGGTACTTTCGACGACGGTTTTAAGAACTTCCCTGAAAATGACCCCAACCAGATTTTTGTACACAATGCCAATTATACTATTAAAAAAAAATACTTTCATCATAATTTTTTTTTCTCGTAACCACCACTTTTAACTAGTTTTTTTTTTAAGGTAGGTCAAAGTGATAAAAATTAATGATGCATGCACTCCATGACCCTTTCATACGGTAATCCGGCCACCGCGGGCCGCGTTTTTTTTCCAGGACGAACGTGGGCAATTAACATGAATGGGTGTAGTAAACTTTACATTTCCCTTTGCACATGCGGGTTGCGGGTTGCGGGTTGCGGGTTGAAATACAATCACGTGTATTATTATGTGCTATGTGAAAGTACATGTACATGTACATGTACATGTACATACATGTACATGTACTGCACATTGTGTACAAAAATGCGTCGCGGATAATTGCCGAGTCTTGATTGTGATAAAATATTTTGGGATAGGGTTGGGAAGGGGAGGGAGGGCCAGTAAGAAAATAGACCGACGGTCATAATGAAAGAAGAAACCCATTAAATGAAATTAGAAATGGTCCTAAATGTTTGTGATGAAAGTATAATGCAGTACAAACAGACGCAGCTTGATGAGCCTACATGTAGTTTTAAAATAATTATTTTTTGTTGGACTGGGTTCATCACAATGAACCAAATATTTGTTGCGTTATTCTTGTATTTCGTAATTCCTGATGAGATATGAGAAATGTGGTCCCATGTCATTGTTGTTTTTGAGTCGTGTAAAAAAAAACCGAACAAAATTTAATGCAAAAAAACTGTCATAGTCTTCCCCAATAATTATATACGCCTATGTGTCAATGCCCCATACTCTGTCATTTGAAGGTTACTAAACATAAACACACCAAACATTCTTAATATCCCCCAGTACTGACCAGCCCCTTGACCACTATATCTTGCTCCAGGAAAATTATGTCATCTTTCACTCTGATTCTCTCACAGTCACACACCTACGAATTGGGTTTAGCACTCATTATGCCCTACCACTTCTATTATAAATTTTGTTCATTCGGCCATTAATTTCTAAACATTCATATAGTCTCAGAACAAAGAAATCGAGAAGAAAACCGGCAGCAACAAAACAACAACATGGGAATTTACATAAGAAAAAACAAACTGCCCATTTCAAGTTGACCAGAATTAATTTAAAAGTGTACGCATAAAACACTGTGACTCAAAAGTTTGCAAATCTCAACCTAAACATGGGAACATTTAGGGCCTATATATAGAAGAATGATATAAAGAAAATATACAAGAACAAATAAATTCACCTTGAAAAAAATAGGCCTACTGAACAAACGGTAAGGTAAGGAAAGCAGAGAGAAACAACTACCATGTATAATAGAAAGGGTCAAGAGTAGAGAGCGGGGGGGGGGGGGGGGACGTAACATTTCGCTCGTACCCATTAGCCCGAGTGAGTTGTAAGTTGTACATGTTATACACTCTGCCATCGATCCACACACACATACATGTACATGTACTTCTCGCGCGAAATAGTTAAAACATTACTAGTGTGAACTACAGTGACCTACAGTGACCTACATGCATAATGCATTTTGATTCTTTTAATGTAGCTTTCAATGGCGATTTGCTTCTTTTTTTTATGTAAACTTGTTTGTATGTAAACTGATTTTGTATAAATTGTAATTTTTACTGTAATTTGGCCATTGGCCACGAGTGCAAAAACAATTAACTAAACTATAAACTAAACTATAGCTATAAACTACTAATGCATTAGCAACTGACCAGTCAAAACGCTTTACTGTGGCCCCATAATTAGGGTGTGGTAAAAAATAATCGCGGCCGGGCAGCAGCAGCTATTCCATTGTTGATAAACAGCGCCGGATGGCATGGACCGCCGAATAATAGTAAAATATTCCATCGTGTTAAGATGTTTTAACCAAATTCAACATTTTCGGCAAGCTTCTAAATAAATAAAATACCTCCCATGATCGGTTGCTTTGTTTCCCATAAATTCAACACTATTTTTGAATATTTGTGTAACGTTGTTACAAACTGTAGCTATCTGTTTTTGTTTTGCATTTGATGGCTTTCCATAGTTGTCCAACCTGGGTTGGCAAAAACTTGGGCTGTGACGTTACAAAATAGAGATCAGTGGTATATACCCGGACTGAAGCTAGCCGCGTATTGGGCCAGATTTCCCATCCGCGTAATCAAGGGCCGGCCAGCCGCGTATTCAGGAAAATTAGAATCCATACAGTAAAAGGCGGTGAATTTCCGTCTCCCTTCCTTTATACTTTGAACGAATTTTTTAACAATCTTGCTTTATCAGTATTATTTGTTCATTATTTTTCACTAACATATCAATGACAAGACTCGTAGACCAAATCATCTTATTTGGCTGCATAATTAGTGAGTAATTAGGCGCCACAATTAAGACGTCATCATCAAGACCATAATACGCAACTGCTAAAAAACTTGCACTCACCCCAAAGTAAATGTACCCTTCATGTTGCGTAAAAGATGGAATTTTATTCCATAATCTTAAAGACCATACCACTGGGCACACTTAATTTTGGAGGTGGCTAATTCGGATCACTAATTAATACCTAATTAGCCGCTACAATACACGCCATTTTCGACCATACGTTAGTGTATGGCACTTGTCACAAAAACTTACTATTTTGACTGCACTACATTAGGCACTTGTTTTTTTATGGCCAATACATGTTTTCTTCTTCGATACTTAGTCACCATGGTTGCCATACTTGACTAATCAATCGCCCGACTCGTTCGAGTGAAACACAGACCACGCGTACATGAATTAAACGGCAAACTCACTAAAGGTTAACACCCGAACTTGATCATAACTGGTATTTGTAACACCTTGTATGGAGGTTGAAATATTTCCATCATAATTATGTAACACTATTATTAATACCCAGTATAAAATGTATGTGCGCCAGTTGACTCGTGGTCTGTGTTCTTTGGGTGTGCAACTGAGCCGTTCAGCATACAATTTACTGTTTAGTAAAATTATGTTCCTTCTGTAAATAAGAATTCCGTGTTTGAATAAAAATAAAAATAAAACTAAGCTGCAGGAGTAAAAGGAAACCAGTGGTCAATTTGTCTTATTTTGTTGAGTTTGACGTTACCTTGCAATGGGCTGGTCGGCCATGGCGGCCAAACTGTCCATAACAACGATGTCACATCCAGGAATTTGAGTTATCAAAAACTGGCCATAATCTTCTGTAGTTTTTCTTTACACACACACTGAGAAACATTAGCCGAGGAATTAGTGAGAAATTAGCCGCCACAATTAAGACCTCATCATCAAGACCATAATACCCAACTGCTAAAAAACTTGCACTCACCCCAAAATAAATGTACCCTTCATGTTGCGTAAAAGATGGAATTTTATTCCATAATCTTAAAGACCATACCACTGGGCACACTTAATTTTGGAGGTGGCTAATTCGGATCACTAATTAGCCGCTACAATACACGCCATTTTCGACCATACGTTAGTGTATGGCACTTGTCACAAAAACTTACTATTTTGACTGCACTACATTAGGCAATTGTTTTTTTATGGCCAATACATGTTTTCTTCTTCGATACTTAGTCACCATGGTTGCCATACTTGACTAATCAATCGCCTGACTCGTTCGAGTGAAACACAGACCACGCGTACATGAATTAAACGGCAAACTCACTAAAGGTTAACACCCGAACTTGATCATAACTGGTATTTGTAACACCTTGTATGGAGGTTGAAATATTTCCATCGTAATTATGTAACACTATTATTAATACCCAGTATAAAATGTATGTGCGCTAGTTGACTCGTGGTCTGTGTTCTTTGGGTGTGCAACTGACTCGTTCAGCATACAATTTACTGTTTAGTTCCTTCTGTAAATAAGAATTCCGTGTTTGAATAAAAATTAAAATAAAACTAAGCTGCAGGAGTAAAAGGAAACCAGCGGTCGATTTGTCTTATTTTGTTGAGTTTGACGTTACCTTGCAATGGGCTGGTCGGCCATGGCGGCCAAACTGTCCATAACAACGATGTCACATCCAGGAATTTGAGTTATCAAAAACTGGCCATAATCTTCTGTAGTTTTTCTTTACACACACACTGAGAAACATTAGAATCAAAACACTTCGACCATTTCTTAAATGAAGGATAATAACATTTGTTTACAAGACTTATCATAATATTTACAAGACATTAATTAACAGATCTGATCAGGAGCATTCACATAAATAATCAGCTGAATAATCAACTCAAATTAGTTTTACGTTAATCTTAAGTTTACAAGAGAAAATAGTGTGTTAAAGTATATGAGAGCAATGGGAGGGGGAATGATGTATCAGGGAACACCAACCAACTGTTACAGTTTTCATGAGACCATATGCTAGAGCGTCTCAAGTGCGACACCACTAAAAACATGTTTTGCAGGGTTGTTAATCGGCAGCTATTTTGCAAAAGCTAGTTCTATTTTCCCCCAAAGAGTTAACCCAAAAGCATTCCTTGTCGCCATATCGATACTACCCAAATTTCAGGTAATTTTCAAACACATAATGTAACCACTATATATATTAACTGATATTTAAACACAATTAGAACCCACATTATCATAAACTGAACCTTCCAAGACATCACCCTATAAAATACATAGGTTCACGTTCTGCTAAAGCAGCTCGCCAAAAACTGCACACAAGAACCAATTATGCGTATAGGCCATAGGCTACTCTTATAAAAGAACCCATCTTAAAAAAAACACCATTAACGTCAAAGCTATTACACGTTTGATGTCCGCCATTGTTAAAATTTATAGATATAGCTTGTTAGAAATGAACTCATTCTACATCAGGCATCACGTACCTAAAATTTGATGTAGCTTGTGTAACTTGTGTGACGGAGATGGTTAGAATCCGAGTATGGTCGTAAGCGCAATGTGATAGCTGACGTACTCCGAAAACACAGGACCGGGCTAAAAATCCTGGTGTACTGGTATGGCAATTTATCTTAAGTGTATAAAAAGTAACGTTCTCCAATAAACAAACAAAAAATTATTTACAAGGAGGATAGTAAACACAACTGAGTACGTAGGTCGTGGTAGTGCAAAGTGCAAAACCCCGGTTCGAAGCTCAGCATGTTTTTTTTATTGTTTTATTTATTTATTCTTTTGTTAATTAATGTAACATATTAGTAATACTGTAAATATACAGCACCCTTAACGAGCTGGACAGTTAGCACAATAAGTTAGTTTAAGGTGTGCAAATCAAAAGACCCGTTCGAACCCTGGCGTGTTTTTTTTACATACTATGAAAGGTAAAGAAATGTTTATATCTCAAAAAAGAAAACTTCCTGTAGATCAGCCAGTTAGCAAAACTGGATAAACCATGGTCTTGCATATCACAAGAGTCGGGTTCGAGTCCAGTTTGGCTCGGACCAAGTATTAGATTTCCTTTTACCTTCAAAAGAAATTAAGTTGGCAATATATATTGAAAAAAAAGAAAGGGTGGCGGGGGTAGTAACTTGGCGCAGTGGTAGGACGGGAAACAAGAAGAGAGAAGGTGAGAGGTTCGAGCCCACGCTCGAGCAGAAAAGCAGAAAAGCAGAAAAGCTGAAAAGCTGAAAAGCTGAAAAGCTGAAAAGCTGAAAAGCTGAAAAGCTGAAAAGCTGAAAAGCAGAAAAGCAGAAAAGCAGAAAAGCAGAAAAGCAGAAAAGCAGAAAAGCAGATAAGCAGATAAGCAGATAAGCAGATAAGCAGATAAGCTGATAAGCTGATAAGCTGATAAGCTGATAAGCTGATAAGCTGATAAGCTGATAAGCTGATAAGCAGATAAGCTGATAAGCAGATAAGCTGATAAGCTGATAAGCTGATAAGCTGATAAGCTGATAAGCTGATAAGCTGATAAGCTGATAAGCTGATAAGCTGATAAGCTGATAAGCTGATAAGCTGATAAGCTGATAAGCTGATAAGCTGATAAGCTGATAAGCTGATAAGCTGATAAGCTGATAAGCTGATAAGCTGATAAGCTGATAAGCTGATAAGCTGATAAGCTGATAAGCTGATAAGCTGATAAGCTGATAAGCTGATAAGCTGATAAGCTGATAAGCTGATAAGCTGATAAGCTGATAAGCTGATAAGCTGATAAGCTGATAAGCTGATAAGCTGATAAGCTGATAAGCTGATAAGCTGATAAGCTGATAAGCTGATAAGCTGATAAGCTGATAAGCTGATAAGCTGATAAGCTGATAAGCTGATAAGCTGATAAGCTGATCAGCTGATCAGCTGATCAGCTGATCAGCTGATCAGCTGATCAGCTGATCAGCTGATCAGCTGATCAGCTGATCAGCTGATCAGCTGATCAGCTGATCAGCTGATCAGCTGATCAGCTGATCAGCTGATCAGCTGATCAGCTGATCAGCTGATCAGCTGATCAGCTGATCAGCTGATCAGCTGATCAGCTGATCAGCTGATCAGCTGATCAGCTGATCAGCTGATCAGCTGATCAGCTGATCAGCTGATCAGCTGATCAGCTGATCAGCTGATCAGCTGATCAGCTGATCAGCTGATCAGCTGATCAGCTGATCAGCTGATCAGCTGATCAGCTGATCAGCTGATAAGCTGATAAGCTGATAAGCTGATAAGCTGATAAGCTGATAAGCTGATAAGCTGATAAGCTGATAAGCTGATAAGCTGATAAGCTGATAAGCTGATAAGCTGATAAGCTGATAAGCTGATAAGCTGATAAGCTGATAAGCTGATAAGCTGATAAGCTGATAAGCTGATAAGCTGATAAGCTGATAAGCTGATAAGCTGATAAGCTGATAAGCTGATAAGCTGATAAGCTGATAAGCTGATAAGCTGATAAGCTGATAAGCTGATAAGCTGATAAGCTGATAAGCTGATAAGCTGATAAGCTGATAAGCTGATAAGCTGATAAGCTGATAAGCTGATAAGCTGATAAGCTGATAAGCTGATAAGCTGATAAGCTGATAAGCTGATAAGCTGATAAGCTGATAAGCTGATAAGCTGATAAGCTGATAAGCTGATAAGCTGATAAGCTGATAAGCTGATAAGCTGATAAGCTGATAAGCTGATAAGCTGATAAGCTGATAAGCTGATAAGCTGATAAGCTGATAAGCTGATAAGCTGATAAGCTGATAAGCTGATAAGCTGATAAGCTGATAAGCTGATAAGCTGATAAGCTGATAAGCTGATAAGCTGATAAGCTGATAAGCTGATAAGCTGATAAGCTGATAAGCTGATAAGCTGATAAGCTGATAAGCTGATAAGCTGATAAGCTGATAAGCTGATAAGCTGATAAGCTGATAAGCTGATAAGCTGATAAGCTGATAAGCTGATAAGCTGATAAGCTGATAAGCTGATAAGCTGATAAGCTGATAAGCTGATAAGCTGATAAGCTGATAAGCTGATAAGCTGATAAGCTGATAAGCTGATAAGCTGATAAGCTGATAAGCTGATAAGCTGATAAGCTGATAAGCTGATAAGCTGATAAGCTGATAAGCTGATAAGCTGATAAGCTGATAAGCTGATAAGCTGATAAGCTGATAAGCTGATAAGCTGATAAGCTGATAAGCTGATAAGCTGATAAGCTGATAAGCTGATAAGCTGATAAGCTGATAAGCTGATAAGCTGATAAGCTGATAAGCTGATAAGCTGATAAGCTGATAAGCTGATAAGCTGATAAGCTGATAAGCTGATAAGCTGATAAGCTGATAAGCTGATAAGCTGATAAGCTGATAAGCTGATAAGCTGATAAGCTGATAAGCTGATAAGCTGATAAGCTGATAAGCTGATAAGCTGATAAGCTGATAAGCTGATAAGCTGATAAGCTGATAAGCTGATAAGCTGATAAGCTGATAAGCTGATAAGCTGATAAGCTGATAAGCTGATAAGCTGATAAGCTGATAAGCTGATAAGCTGATAAGCTGATAAGCTGATAAGCTGATAAGCTGATAAGCTGATAAGCTGATAAGCTGATAAGCTGATAAGCTGATAAGCTGATAAGCTGATAAGCTGATAAGCTGATAAGCTGATAAGCTGATAAGCTGATAAGCTGATAAGCTGATAAGCTGATAAGCTGATAAGCTGATAAGCTGATAAGCTGATAAGCTGATAAGCTGATAAGCTGATAAGCTGATAAGCTGATAAGCTGATAAGCTGATAAGCTGATAAGCTGATAAGCTGATAAGCTGATAAGCTGATAAGCTGATAAGCTGATAAGCTGATAAGCTGATAAGCTGATAAGCTGATAAGCTGATAAGCTGATAAGCTGATAAGCTGATAAGCTGATAAGCTGATAAGCTGATAAGCTGATAAGCTGATAAGCTGATAAGCTGATAAGCTGATAAGCTGATAAGCTGATAAGCTGATAAGCTGATAAGCTGATAAGCTGATAAGCTGATAAGCTGATAAGCTGATAAGCTGATAAGCTGATAAGCTGATAAGCTGATAAGCTGATAAGCTGATAAGCTGATAAGCTGTAAGGCGTGCACGGCGTTGCTGGCAGGGCGCTGCTGGCAGGGCGCTGCTGGCAGGGCGCTGCTGGCAGGGCGCTGCTGGCAGGGCGCTGCTGGCAGGGCGCTGCTGGCAGGGCGCTACTGGCAGGGCGCTGCTGGCAGGGCGCTGCTGGCAGGGCGCTGCTGGCAGGGCGCTGCTGGCAGGGCGCTGCTGGCAGGGCGCTGCTGGCAGGGCGCTGCTGGCAGGGCGCTGCTGGCAGGGCGCTGCTGGCAGGGCCTTGCCCTGCTGCAGGCAGGGCCTTGCCCTGCTGCAGGCAGGGCCTTGCCCTGCTGCAGGCAGGGCCTTGCCCTGCTGCAGGCAGGGCCTTGCCCTGCTGCAGGCAGGGCCTTGCCCTGCTGCAGGCAGGGCCTTGCCCTGCTGCAGGCAGGGCCTTGCCCTGCTGCAGGCAGGGCCTTGCCCTGCTGCAGGCAGGGCCTTGCCCTGCTGCAGGCAGGGCCTTGCCCTGCTGCAGGCAGGGCCTTGCCCTGCTGCAGGCAGGGCCTTGCCCTGCTGCAGGCAGGGCCTTGCCCTGCTGCAGGCAGGGCCTTGCCCTGCTGCAGGCAGGGCCTTGCCCTGCTGCAGGCAGGGCCTTGCCCTGCTGCAGGCAGGGCCTTGCCCTGCTGCAGGCAGGGCCTTGCCCTGCTGCAGGCAGGGCCTTGCCCTGCTGCAGGCAGGGCCTTGCCCTGCTGCAGGCAGGGCCTTGCCCTGCTGCAGGCAGGGCCTTGCCCTGCTGCAGGCAGGGCCTTGCCCTGCTGCAGGCAGGGCCTTGCCCTGCTGCAGGCAGGGCCTTGCCCTGCTGCAGGCAGGGCCTTGCCCTGCTGCAGGCAGGGCCTTGCCTGCACCGGCATTGCTGGCATTGCTGCACCATGGCATTTCTGCACCATGGCATTTCTGCACCATGGCATTTCTGCACCAAAGCATTTCTGCACCAAAGCATATCGCTGCTTGTTTGCCTGTTAGAACTGTTTCATAGCAGTCTTTGTTTAATTTGTGTAGGGATTAGAACTATTTGTTTGTGTATATGTACAGGGCCTTGCCTTGCTGCAGGCAGGGCCTTGCCTTGCTGCAGGCAGGGCCTTGCCTTGCTGCAGGCAGGGCCTTGCCTTGCTGCAGGCAGGGCCTTGCCTTGCTGCAGGCAGGGCCTTGCCTTGCTGCAAGCAGGGCCTTGCCTTGCTGCAGGCAGGGCCTTGCCTTGCTGCAGGCAGGGCCTTGCCTGCACCGGCATTGCTGGCATTGCTGCACCATGGCATTTCTGCACCAAAGCATATCGCTGCTTGTTTGCCTGTTATAACTGTTTCATAGCAGTCTTTGTTTAATTTGTGTAGGGATTAGAACTAATGTGAATTGAATTGAAAAACTGAAAATGACGATTGCGTTCATTCATATTCAATACTTAGGCTAAAGCTACCGCATATTTGTTTGTGTATATGTACAAATGTATTGGGTTTTCATTAATGATGATCCGAATTAGCCACCTTCACTTTTAAATGTGCACAGTGTATCGTCTATCGGATTTTGGAACAAAATTGCAACCTTTTTGCAACATGATGGGTACATACTTTACGGCGAGTGTAGTCAAAATAGTAAGTATTTGTGACAAGTGCCATACGTTTACGTATTCTCGAAAATAGCGTGTATTGTAGCGGCTAATTAGGTATTAATATGTGAGCCGAGTTAGCCACCTCCAAAATTCTGTGTGCCCAGTGCTATGGTCTATTGGATTCTGGAATAAATTTCCATCTTTTATGCAATATGAAGGGTACATTTACTTTAAGGCAAGTGCAGTAAAAATAGTAAGTTTTTGTGACAATTGCCATACATTAACGTATGGTCGAAAATGGCGTGTATTGTAGCGGCTAATTAGGTATTAATTAGTGATCCGAATTAGCCACCTCCAAAATAAGTGTGCCCAGTGGTATGTCTTTAAGATTATGGAATAAAATTCCATCTTTTACACAACATGAAAGGTACAGTTACTTTACGGCGAGTGCAGTCAAAATAGTAAGTTAGTGTAGATGTGCCATACATTAACGTATGGTCAAAATGGCGTGTATTGTAGCGGCTAATTAAGTATTAATTAGTGATCCGAATTAGCCCCCTCCAAAATTACATGTGCCCAGTGGTATGGTCTATGGGATTATGGAATAAAATTCTATATTTTTTGTAACATGAAGGGTACATTACTTTTGGTTGAGTGCAAGTTTTTTAGCAGTTGCGTATTATGGTCTTGATGATGAGGTCTTAATTGTGGCGCCTAATTACTCACTAATTTCGCAGCCAAATAAGATGATTTGGTCTACGAGTCTTGTCATTGATATGTTAGTGAAAAATAATGAACAAATAATACTGATAAAGCAAGAAAAAATTCGTTCAAAGTATAAAGGAAGGGAGACGGAAATTCACCACCTTTTACTGTATGGATTCTAATTTTCCCGATTACGCGGCTGGCCGGCCTTTGAACACGCAGATGCGAAATCTGGACGAATATGCGGCTAGCTTCAGTCCGGTCCACCACCACAGCCAGTGGTCTCCGCGCGTAACCGCGCGCCACTCAATCGCTTGTATAGCGGGTACCAGTCAATGTATTGAAAGAAAGACCCGTCCAACATGGTGGACACGGTTGCTTTCAAAGCCGCACTGTAATAGGTTTTTAAACTTAACACTATTAAACCTATTTTGTATTGCAAGAGAATATTATTTAAAGATGTAAATCAAATTTATTTTTGAATAAATACCTATGACTAAATCTTACCTTTATATTTGATTTTACTTTACGTAATAAGGAGTATTAAGAAAATGTAGTATTACGGCTTGATCTCTCAACCAATCAGATGGCTCGATTCATTGATCAATTTTACGCCTTATATTTTTTCTGCTAAATTTGTACAAAAATCCACCAAGGAAAATGTTGTATTTAGAGGATTATTTGGAGAGTAAGTATGCAATTGTTTATTTCAATAGCTTTCAGTTATGGTCACGTACAAATATACGGAAACAAGTTTTTTAACAGGATTTTCAAAATGATTGTTTTTGGTTATTTTCGACAGTGATCGAGCAGCTGCCGATGGACTTGCGGGAAAGGTTCACAGAAATGCGTGAAATGGATCTGCAAGTGCAAAGTATGTTAAGTTAATATGTAGTTTTTCATATCAAAATTACAAGTAAGAGTTTTGCAACCACCATAAATCGATTGATTGTTCTTTCATGTTTGTGTTAGATGCTATGGATAATCTTGATGATCGGGTAAAGAAATTTTTTGAAGCTGCAAAAAAGGCCAAACCGGAGTCAAAAATCTATGAAGCTATTCGAAAGGTAACGATTGAGGGCGCACTGTACCTCATGCAGTGGGCTGTTTTTCTGTTTATTTACTTACAAGAGTTGTTATGTTCTGCACTTGCTGGAGTTTGTAAAAAGTAAACAACTTTGAAAACAACTGTATTAATGTAATGGGCTAAATTCATGTGAACAACACAAATATCTAGTCCATGTTTTAAAAAAACAACTGATAAGAAAAAATATCAAAACCATAATTTTATAAAAAATATGTATTTTTCATTAGATTTAGAATGATTGATTAAATTTTTTATATCATAAACAAAATAGTGTATTAGTATTTACCACTATTGGTTGAACATAAAACTGTTAATGACCACAAGTGTACATTCTCTCTCCAATAATTTTACATTCTTTTGAACTCTGGTCCCCAGTATTGGTCCCCAATATTGAATTGCAACTTTCATATTTTCATAATTTTGGATTTCACTTGGACTTTTTCAGATTGAATTGAGACTTGCTCCTCTTAAAATAAAAAAAGTGATTGTTTTTCAATTTAAATAGCTTTTTAAAAGCTGGTAATCAATTTCACAAATTCTGAGGAAAATAATGGCATGATAACTTAGTTTAAAAATGTCAGGTAAAAATGTACAAGATTGCAACAGAGCAAGGTGTTCATCTTGAGACCTGACTGAAACTTTGCCTCAAAAATAATGGAAGCAGCCCAAATCCTTAAGATCTTTTCCATGGTTTTCTTGAATTTAATGGACTTGGTACTACTACTAATCCCAAGATTCATCTACTCTTAAAAGCATTTGGGCAGTCATATCAAACATTTGGGTGTTGGGTATTTTGACAGATTATGAATGGACAGCTTTTGACTGCAACACCTACATGTAATTAAGGGCTCGAGATTTCACCAGAAACAACATAAGTCTTGAGACAGACTGCTTGGAACTAACTTTGGCTCAAGTCTCTTTATGAAAACTTTTACTTTGGAAGTTTATTTAATGAACATTTAACAACCTTCTCAAGCTTTATTAATGTTAAGAAAAACACAATACCAAGATGATAAATTTTGTTTTTCTTTATTCTTGTGAATTTGCAGGATTATTACAAAGTACTAGAGGACTGCGATGAAAAAGTTCAACTCGCCAACCAAGTATATGATCTGGTATGACAACATTTAAACTCACTGGTTTTGTTGCCCAAAAGTTAAAATGTAAAACTCTCATTGTCTCTGAAGTGTGTCATTCATTGATATCACATAGTTCCAGGAACTGTACTGTGAAGTTATAATTGCACTTCTACATGTACATGTATCTGCCATAAGAAAAAAAATGTCAACTGAAACTCTCAGAGACACTGACCTTGTATTATAGCCTATTAAACCCCATTTAAAGATTGTCTGTTTAAAAAAAACTTACATAAAGAGGAGCTTCAAGGTCAAATTGTGTTTTGTGATGCACTCAGTTTCCAATTGATAGAGTCTCATGAAAGTGGGGACATGACGTCATCTGACAGCAAAAACAAATGAGTCTGTATGTTCTTAAGAGAAATTTCTGCACCTGCAATAAGCTCAAATTTAATGCCGTTTTGATTTAAAATGATCAGAATTCAGGAGTGAACTGAAAATTCTCTGTGCCAAAATGTACAGTCCATACTTGAAATGTGACATTGAACGTTTTTGGATTTTGACAAAAATTGCACTTCAAGGGTATCAAACACAGTGGCAATTTACACCATTTTAACAAGAGGTAAGAGACTTGTAAAATGTTTCCCATTTTCACGAGGGCTGTATCTATTGGAAAATGAGTGGATCACAAAACTGAATTTGACCTTGGAGCCCCTCTTGAAAATATTACCCTAAATCATCTAAACTTCTTACCTCGTTTTTTGTACCAGAGTTTTATTGATATAGTCTGATACAATGCTTTGTATGGACCCAGACACAATGTCATCAGCATTCACAAGTTTCGTTGTTGGTTTTCCATCTGATGTGGGAAGGTTTTCAGTCTCAAAGCCTTTGTGTTGTTGTTAGTGAGTGTGCCCTTTTCGAATTCTCTGACTTACCAGGGTGCACTGTGTAGTGAGTAGGCCTATTATAACTCTAAATTTCTAAATTTAAACCTTAATAGACCTAAATAAATTATTTTGGACAAAGAAAAATTGACTAGAGCAGGACTTGAACCTGCGACCTGCGGATGAATGTGCTGGCCCTCTCCTAACTGTGCTATTTAGCTAGAACTCTGAGCTATCTAGCCAGAACTCTGAGCTTTCTAGCTAGAACTCTGAGCTATCTAGCTGTTCTCGGCTAGTAGTCAAAAGAATGTTGCTCATCATTGGCTCATCCTGGGTGCCACGCCTACATAGATGTGCGTTTCCTTTGTTTCATCATTTTAGCTCTAAGATGGTGGCATGAATAAGTCAATGCATAAAGTCCACAATGCTCAATGCACCTAGTCATGATGTTTCATGGAAGTTCGACAATGCTGTGACGAGTCTTTTTTTTAAAGACCCTGTCAACATTTTCAAAGATAAACATCTTTAAATCCCCCCCCCTCCCCCACCTCACCTGACCCAGGTCCAGTGGAAGTCCTGTCTTGCACTACATTTAAACTTTGAAGATATCCTCCTTTATGGACCATCTTCTGATCTATCTTGAATATGATCCCTCAATGTCTATGTTTAGGTTGACCGCTATCTTCGTAAGCTGGACCAGGAGTTGAACAAATTCAAAATGGAATTGGAAGCAGACAATGCTGGTATCACAGAGGTTCTTGAAAGACGTACGTATCAATTGGTGTTATTTAAAAGAAGAACATGAATAAAAAGTTCTTCTGATAAATAACTTTCTGAAGGTTTCTGATTCTCTCTTTTCAAAACTGAAAGTTTGTTTAAACTAGATACAGACAATCTTAATAGTACGTACTTTTTTTGCAGGGTCCCTAGAGCTGGACATCCCACAAAAACAGATGCAAGCACCAACAAGAGGAGAGAGTAAGTTTATTGTTTAATTTTAAAACGTTGTAACAGTATATTCGACCTGCTCCCACAAAGTAATTAGTTTTCTATCTTAAGAAAATGGCGTGTTGTGGCCGAGCAGTCTTGTGAACCAGAATGTGGATTCCAATCCTGGTCATGACACTTGTGTCCTCGATGAGTAAGACACTTAACCATAAATGGCTTCTCTTAACCCAGGTGTATAAATGAGAGCTTGCGAGGGCTGAGACAGTATTAACCCCGTAGCGCTAATAAGAAGCTTGAGGTTGTATCACACAACTTGTATGCTCCCCAGAGAGTTGAGAAATGTTATGTATTCGTTATTAAAGTATGCCTGATGAACAAAGATAATGTTGGAAAGCGCCTTGGTGTAGCTACTAGGAAATGTGCCCTGCATAAGAACCCAGTGTTATTATTTCTGGAGATGGTAAGAAGAGCATTCCAACGCTACTCGACATTCATGTATGGAATGTTTGTAAATAGCATGAAGATTTTCTCTTGTATACTTGAACTAACTTTCTTAAGGCCATTTTACAATTTTTACGTGCGAATTTCCTGGCATTTTGTTCATGAGCAAAAAAGCCATTCTTGAACCCTTCCATCAAGATAGTAGTAAATGTCACCAGAGAAACAAAAGTATTTTTCTCTCTTGTGATACGCAGAAAGGAAAAACCACTTTGACAATCACGTTGATAAGAAGTCTCTGTCGGAAAAGAAACTACTGTCCAACCTCAACGCCGAGATGAACCAGGACATGCTCAGCTTCCGTTCATCCAGCCTGACACCGAAGGGAGGTTCCTCGTTACTGGATGGGAGAGACTCTGGGTCGGCCCAACCAGCCCTGTCCTACAGTCTTGGCCATGTTGGTGCAGGGAGCAATGCCATTGCACTAGCTGCTGCTCAAGCTGTGTCTAACACATTACAGGTGAGGCAAAATGTATTCCCATCAACCGTTTTGATTTATTCAGAATTGTCCCGAATTTTAGGTTCTAAAATCCTTAAAAATCAGTCAGATTTCTGAAAACGGGGATAAAAATAACGGAAAAAAAGAGGGGCCATTTTTACTGACAGGTGGAGAAACTAAACAAAATGGTCACTATTTACTTGAGGTCGCATTGCCATTCTCTTCTTCCGAGATGCAAGTGTAACGCAATTTGTTTAAGCAAGATTGATAAAAACAACCCCCCCCCCAACAGAAAATTTTGTGGGGAATACATGCCACAATTCTTATGTGTAACAAGACCAAGAAAGGGTGATAACATTGCTTTTTGCAAGGTCTGTCAGTGTGACTTGCCCATCGAATCAAGGTGTTCCCATTTCAGACAATTTCAATGTTGGCACTTATGAAAAATAGATTTTTAAAGAGCTGGTGTGGCTAAAGTAAACAGCTTTAAAACTTACTCCTAAAGATGTTTACAGCTGACTGACTTTGTTTTATTACACCAGAGGTTACTTTTCAGAATTATCACAAGGCAACAAAGAGATTATTTGCACGGTTCTTCCGGCAAAATTTAAGTTCTTCGAGTGTTTTCTCGGGAAGCAAAGATTCAAATCCCACTTATTTTTTAGATTTGAAATTAGTTGACTCCATCCAGAGACCCTCTTCATTTCAAATGTGTTTACATTAAACACAAACTAGACATGGAAACTCGTCCACCCCGCACTCTTAAAGTTCTTTTTTAAAACTTCTAAATAATGTGAGCGACTTCATGTAGACACCAACCTTGTCCGCTGTGACACGACTGTGACACAACCTCGTTTGGACAAATGCACAGGGAATGATTAATTTTGAAACGACGCTGTGAAGCGTCCAATAATTATCCATATTGGGCTCCAATATTAAATTGTGAAGTGTTGCAATAGGAGTACATGGCAAAATAATGGATAACATGTGACACGTGTTCCACTAATCGAATGACAGGGATTTGTGTTTGTGGTATGTAGAACTGTTTTCTAGAGTCCTTTACAGACTGAAAGTAGGTCAACAGTTTGTGTTATTTTCTGATAGATGCAACAGGGAAGGCGTACAGCCAGCCTGAAAGCAAGTTACGAGGCACTGAAGTCTGGAGGGTTCAGCGGACTGGGTGCAGTCGGACGAGATCTCAGTCAGTCGTCATCAAGTACTGCAGCCACGACATCTTCCACACCGACAACAACAGAGAGCAGTAGGCATAGGGGTCGAAGGTGAGTAACCTTTAACCCTGTTTGTGAAGTTGGCTGTGGTGCCCCAAATGGCCCCTACCCTTGTGGTTAAAACTGGATACTGGTTCAGAGAATTAGACATAGTAACACCAACAGATATAAGCGGATATTTTGTGACGAATCGCAGTTACTTGATCGCTGTTATTTTGATCCATCCAGTTGTAACTGTGGTGCCTCAATGTCGTCTATTCTAGTGGTTGAAACTAGATATTGGTTCACAGAGTTAGAAAAGGTAGCACTAACAGCTATGAGTGGATATTTTTTACGAATCTAGGTTCGTGATTGTATTTTATTTTGATCCATGCCATTAATTGTAACCTATGACATTGGTTACAGCAGGAACAATTCGCGAGCGTCAACCCCCAGCGTGACCAGTGCCCAACTGCAGCCCCAGTCGGCAGTGTCGTTACAGCCTCTAGCAGACCTCCTGACTGATAGTATCCTTGAGGACACCAACCCACCTGCCCCTGATTGGTCCTACGATCCAAATGAGCCGCGGTACTGCCTGTGCAACCAGGTGTCCTACGGTGAAATGGTTGGGTGCGACAATACAAATGTGAGTACTGTGTTTTTATTAAAGGTATTATACAGAACTGGTCAGGATAAAAAACATCGTTGTTTAATTTGAGTCTGAAAGCTTGCTGATTATGAAGTACATACTAGAACCCATTTTTTCAGTGAAATATATCCCTCTGAAATAAAGTTATATTCGAGAAAACTGTAACTGAAAATCTGGAAAAAAATAATTTAATCAGCTAACTTTGGTTGTTACAACCCAAATTAATAAAAATGTGTTCACAAGCTGAACATTGTGCATGTTTTTTCACTATTTTCTCCCGACTCATACAACAAATTAAGCCCAAATTTTCACAGGCTCGTTGTTTCATGTATACGGTTGATCACACAAAACATGAACACTGTCTGCGAGTATTTTGTCAGTGCCACCAATCCTTGTAATACCTTTAAGCTGTTAGTTTTTGGAGTACTGTAATAAAGTGTACTCGTTTGTGTTATAGTACATGCCAAAGAGTTTGTTTATTGTTGGAAAGTTTTTGGGCTGACTTTTTTAATCTATTGACTCCTTGCACCAACGTCACACCTGGCTACAGTCTGCCACGCTCCCCATTTTTGGAGTCTAGTTGCTTGTACACAATTCGCCGTATTTTTGACCACGTGAGGGCGTATGTGGATAAATTTCACATGATGAAAAACAAGTAAACAAACAGGGTTTTTTCACTTTGTTATCGCTATTTTTTATGTATTTCTTCATTGGTGCAAGAAAACTACAAACAGGCAACTATAATAAGCTAAAACTGCTATTGTGATGCAAGACATTCCCTGATGACAGCGCCCTCATGCGGTCAAAAATATGGTCAATTATGTCAAGCGTGTAAACGCGGGATTTACCAAAAAAAAGAAGCTCCACACACTATCTGTAATAATCCTCACTGACGACAGCTAACGAGTAAAAGCTTACAGGTTAATTGTGTCTTTTTCTCTGCATTCTTTACACAGTGCCCGATTGAAT